>JAKOGI010000536.1:483347-534297 GCA_029747015.1 Carnegiea gigantea | reverse complement strand
TTCAGATGGGTGTTTCTCGCCTCCTAAGTATTAGTAATTTTAAAACGTCTTAACCCTTAAAATGAGATGCATGTTAGTTTAAGGTTGATTAGGTTGAACAAAATTGTTAAGTGGTTATGCATGTTAGTTCGATTGAATATGCGTGCATGTATAGCTTAACATGTTTGATTGAATTCAGGCCTAGATTATGCATGCTAATTTAATTAGTTCATGTTTAAAAGTAGCCTTGAAACGACGTAAGCATGCTTTAATTCGATGCCTGTTAATTTAGTTAATTCGTGCTTGAAATTGGCTTCAAAAGGACCTAAGAATGTTTCGAATCGATGCATGTCAAGTTAGTTAATTCAAGTTTGAAAAATGGCCTTTGAGATGACATAAGAATGCCTTAAGTCGATGCATGCTAATATAGTTAATTCATACCAAAAATGACCTTGAAAACGACATAGTAACCTTGGTTAGTTAAAACAGAAATGCGACTAAGTTATGCTTTAAAGTGACACGAATTAGGCATGCTTATTGCTTTGAATCGATTCTTATTAAATTAGTTAACTCGTGCTTGAAAGCAACTACGAAAAGAACTAAGAATGCCTTGAATCGATGCCTGTTACGTTAGCTACATCATGTTTAGAAGTAGCTTCTGAAACATCCTAAGCAAGTTTGAATTGATGCTTGTTAAGTTAAGTGAAATTATGCTTTGAAAATGACATGAGTATGGCATGCTTATTTCCTAAATGTGAATTATGAATGTAAGCTAGTTTCATGCCTTGCTAGTTCATTTCAATTTGTCGCGTACTTTACTTAAGTTGAGGAAATGCATGTATATGTCTATATATGCTTGATGTATCGCACCGCCGGATGGTGCTGCTTGCTCAGGTAAGTACATAAGCCCTATTGCACATTTCTTTATAAGCTTTCATGATAACATGCAATGGTTATGGAATTGAAAACCGAATTGGTAGTCAGATGGCTTGAGGATGAACTGACGAGAATTTTAAGGTTCTTTGTGGTCGGTGTTGTGTGAGGAGGGAGCCTGGGTTGTGTCTAACCACAATCGTGTGGATTACGAGGTCATGTGTGGCTTATTCTACTGAGTTTGATTATAAAGTGTTTGAATGTATTACGTACAAACTCCCTTCCCTTTTATGTCATTGAGTTTCATCTCGCGGGTGAGGGTGAGTTCGAAAAGGAAAGTTTTCATGGTTGTAACTAAAAATAGCCATAACTACTAACAATCGATGGCCTATTTTAACTATACGAATATAGTTTTGGGAGTGAACTCGCTAGAACGGGGGAATCCCTAAGGAATTTAAATAAAAAGAGAGTGCGTAGTATGAAAAAGGAATTTGCTGTGAGAGGCAGCAAACTTATTAGCCGTTATGGCCATACGCTTTAAATTGGCTAAGATATTGTGCTTAAGGATAATAAGATGGGAGTGAACCAGCTTGAAGGGGGGAATCCCTAGCCTAGGGAGTAATCCCAGTAGTGAGAAGCCCTAGAGACCCTAACGAGGGTTAATGTAACACCCCTCTATCCCAGAGAGACGTTACACCACCAGGATCCCCCGAGGGAGACCCTTAAGGCTGTCGTGACTGAAGATCTCCTTATATAATCACCTAACCCTAGGTTAGCTCAGGAATTCTTGGAGCAAAACTGCAAGAGTTCTGCCTAAAACTGCAACGATTATAAAATTTTAGACGCAAACTGAGGGGTACCTGGAGACATTATACTAATTAATTTACAAAAAAATAAGAGTCCTCCACGGGGCACACCCCCGGGACTAAGGCTTATGCCCTTACAACATTCATACAGATTATTACATGGCTCACGGCTAGACCAGAGCCAACTACATGTTTACCATTTACATTACATCAACCAAAAGGAAGGAAATGGCAGCTTCATCACATAGCAGCATAGGAACACTTCCAAGAAGACTGGACGCCCATAAGCAAGTAGCAAGCATAATCTTTCATTCATTACCTGGGGGGAAAAGGGGAAAGGAAATGGAGTGAGTCACCATGTGCTCAATGAGTGCCCCCTCCACTCCCTAAAGCAGACCCTTTACAAGTACTATGACCTCTAGTATTCATTCGGTGACATTTACGTGGTATTCAAGTTGCAATGAGCTATATGATACGCATTAGGGGCACTTGACCATATTATTAAACATAAGTGTTCTTAATGCGAAGAATGTTGGCATGTTAAGGATTTACTAGCTTAGAAGACACCATCAAGACATGAATGTTTGATGCATTAATACTTATTCATTCGATGTGCATTCTCTAAAGTATAGCTACTTAACGCAAACATAATGACTTGATGCAAACATAACTATCTGAAGCAAACATGAGAACTTGACCACACATTACTTGAGATCACATATCACCATACTTTGAAATCCCTTCCTGTCTTATGAAGAAACCATCATTCTTTTTTTTTGGGTCCGTTGAGGCTTTCATTCATATAAAACAAAAGCATTTCATTTATATTAGTCGTATTACGACTCATAGAAACTGCTCATCTTTCTTTCAATCGACCACTAGATGGCCCTCAACCTTTCTTTTCATAAAACATTTAAGACGGCAATTGCCAACTGCGTTTCTCGTTCGTAAGGAAAACACTTGTGGTGTAAGATCATTACAGGGTGTTGATTGGGTGAGATCTATTCTCGAACCCCATAGTGAGACCTAACGCTCACACATAAGCTCTTACTTCCGGGATGGCTACATAAACATATTGGACCATTACCCTCGTCAGGGTCTCATAGGGTTTCCTAGTACCAGGACGTAATCCCTAGGCAGTCATCATTCATAACATAGTGTCCACAGCACATTATCTTAGCCAAGGAAAGCGTATGGTCATAACGACTAGTAGTTTACAGTTTCTTACGATGAAATCATTTGTCTTGCAACTCACACCATTTCTAAAACGTTTTAGGGATTCCTTCCAAACATTGTTTGAATAGCTAAAATAGCCCATCACTCGCTAGTAGACATGGCTATTATCCATTTAAAACACATGAAGGGTCATTTGCCAAAATATCACCTTTACACACATATGTTACATCTTAATCATACAAAGAAAAGGGGATACACATATCATATTTAAACACTTCATAGTCATTTCAACACAATGAGCCACACATGGCCTCGCAATCCACACGATTACGGTCAATTTACAACCCGAACTCCCTCCTCACAAGCACCGTACTGCAAGGACCTCGAACCACTCATAGTTCTACCTCAAGCCATCCAACTACCATCTCGGTTTTATATTTCACAATCTAGCATCCGAATCATTATGACATACTGAAAAGCGATACATAAACTCATGAAACTTACCAATGCTGGACTTACTGATTAACCAACTAACAATTGATCGTGCGCTGCAACCAACGGTTATAACCATGCACTCATACATATATAATAGGCATTCATACGATGTTAACTTGAAATGGACGTTTAGCAAGCTAAGTTAATCCAACTAAGCATGAAACACGATTATATTCATATATTTCAGTTAAGGGACATAAACATGCTTAGTTCGTCATTCAAATATTATTTCCAGAGCTGTTTCAGAAGCATAATTCAATCAAATAGACAAGTATCGATTTGAAGTTACATTTAAGCCTATTCATGTCATTCAAGCTTAACTATTCATGCCCTTCAAGCTTAACATGAATCAAGTCTCTAGTTAAACATAAAAAGATTCACTTCGAAGTTTATAAACGATCATGGGACAACTAAACTTTCATATACGTAGATTTTAAACAATTACAATTCACTTTGAAGTTAACCAACGATTATGAAATAACTAAGCATATTTATATGTTAATTCTAAATATTTACGATTCATTTCGAAGTTCATATATGATTATGATTCATATATGATTATGATTCATATACGATTATGACACGACTAATCATATATATGTTAATTCTAAGCGTTTATAATTCATTTCGAATGACATCTTCAAGCATGCATTAAGTAAATAAATTCGAATCTAGGCTAAACATACTTGCCTTACTTCGAATTAAAACTTTCAGCTTGAATTAACTAAATTGATTTGAATCGAAACTAAGCATACATAATTCATTTCGAATTAATATTTCAGTCATAATCTACGTCAATTAATTCGAATTGAAACTAAACATATATAAACCACCTAGAATTAACATTTCAAGCATAATTCACCTAAATTGATTCGAATCGAAGCTAAACATATATAATTCGTTTCGAATTAACATTTCAAGCATAATTCACCTGAATTGATTCGAATCGAAGCTAAACATATATAATTCGTTTCGAATTAACATTTCAAGCATAATTCACCTAAATTGATTCGAATCGAAGCTAAACATATATAATTCGTTTCGAAATTAAATCTCATGCATGAATTAACGAAATTGATTCAATTTGAAGCTAATCATATATGATTCATCTCAAATTACAATTTCAGGCAACACATTTCTAGCAAATTTGGCTAGCCTAATCTGACATGTAAGACCCAATCTGCTAAAACATTTGTGAAATTAGTAATAGCTTAGGAGGAAAGAAACACTTACCTGGATGAGCCTAATTTCAACCTTAAACAGCAAATACCAGATGCCCCACTCTGCTAAACCCGAAGCCTGGCTCGTTAGCTTGAAAGTCCGAACCCTAGCTCTCGATTTGGTGGCGTTTTTGGTCGCGTTTGAGGGTGTTTGGGGTCAAATCCGACCCCCAGATTTATAGAGGAGGCCGAATCTGGTGTGGGTGACCGGATTCCGGCATGTGGGTGGCGGAATTAGGATGGCTGATGCGTGGGTCTCGAATTTGGCTCGGTTGTGCGATGCGGGGGAAGGAGGATTGGTGGTGTTTGGCAACTGGCAATGCGTGGACGAGGGTCGGATGGGCTCCTTCTCTCGCTGGCGACACGTGACGGACGGCGGTGATGCCAGGCGGCGACCGATGACCCGCGAGAGAGAGAGAGAGAGAGCGAAGTACAGAGAGGGAGTGCGAGAAGGAGAGGGGGTCGGGGTCTCCGGTTCTCCTTGCCCGAAATGTCGATCCCCCCCTTTTACTCATTCAGTTGTTCCCTTTTTTTTATTCAACTATTACAATAACTGCTGGGTTCTAATCTCCAAACTTGTTAACAATTTATACTAAACTCAAGTTGAAATGTCATGCAACTGGCTTTTAAATCTAATTTGAAAATCGATTAAAATTAACGATTAACGTTTTTGAAGGGCAAGAGTTTGAATTGATTCTAAAGACGTTGCAAACTACTAACGTTAATAGCAGTAATAATGGAATAACGATGTCTCATTTTAGTAAACCTTATTGTTAGACACACACAATCACAACATAAAATGCTTAATAAAAATAGTTACAACGCAACTTAACGATCTTAGCAACAAAACCAGTTAGGCGACAATATAGAGAAAGTGCGGTTCTTACACACTCCCCCCCCTCCTCAAAGGAATTTCGTCCTTAAAATTTGCTTACCTACTGGAAATAATGCAGGGTATTGTTCGCGCATTTTGCTTTCTAATTCCCAGGTTGCTTCTGCCACATTGTGGTGTTTCCATAGCACTTTAACATACGGGATGCTTCTATTCCTAAGCTTTCTCTCCGCTCTTTCCAAGATTCGAACGGGTTCTTCCTCATAGGTAAGATTCTCTTTAATTCGTAGGGCTTCGTATCGAATAACATGATTTGGATCTGGAATATATTTTCGAAGATTGGACACATGAAATACATCGTGAATGCCTTGCAGTGAGGGCGGTAAGGCCAGTTGGTACGCCACCGATCCCACTTTCTGCAGAGTCTCAAATGGTCCGATGAATCTTGGGCTGAGTTTTCCTTTTTGTCGAAACCTTATGCTTCCTTTAAGCAGAGATACCTTTAGGAATGCATGATCGCCAACCTCAAATTCCAATGGTTTCCTTCTAACATCCGCATAGCTCTTTTGCCTACTCTGGGCAACTTGCAGTTTTTTGCGGATTGCTTTGATTATCTCGATCGTCTGTTCGATTAATTCTACCTTGGAGGGTTCTCTTTCTCCTACCTCATCCCAACAAATAGGGGTTCTGCAACGTCTACCATATAATGCCTCAAACGGGGCCATACCTATACTGGCATGGTAACTGTTATTGTACGCATATTCAACCAGAGGCAGGTTATGATCCCAAGTTCCAGCAGAATCGAGTGCATAGGCTCTCAACATATCCTTCAGAGTTTGAATAGTTTTTTCCGATTGCCCATCAGTCTGAGGGTGGAAGGTTGTGCTTAAATGTAGTTTAGTGCCCATTGCTCTTTGGAAACCATGCCAGAAGCGAGACACAAATTTAGTGTCACGGTCCGATACGATACTAAGTGGCACACCATGCAACCTAACTATCTTTTTGATGTACTCGTTAGCCAACTGCTCAGAGGTGAAAGTGGCCTTAATGGCTAAGAAATGCAGGGCCTTGGTCAGCCTATCCACTAGGACCCAAATACTATCATGCTGCTTGATAGTTTTAGGCATTCCAATCATAAAATCCATGGTGATGTGTTCCCATTTCCCCACCGAAATTGGTAATGGTTGCAGTAATCCTCCAGGCTTCTGATGCTCAGTTTTCATCCTTTGATAGGTAAGACATCAGGCCACGAAGTTTGCGATGTCCTTTTTCATTCCATTCCACCAATAATGGGTCTTCAAGTCGTGGTGCATCTTTGTACTTCCAGGGTGAGTAGTGAGGGTGGAATTGTGAGCTTCTGCTAACAACTCTTTTTTGAGAGCTGTTATGTTTGGTACACAAAGTCTATTTCCATGCCAAAGGACTTCATTTCGAGCCAAGAATTCCTTATTCTTTCCTTCCTCTACCCCCTTTCTTGTCTTCATAAGTTCAGGGTCATCTTTTTGATGTTGCTTAATTCGTTCAACCAAGGGCGATGAGATTTGAAGCGCTGCTATGTGACTTTGATTCCCTGGTAGTACCACTGCTACTTGTAACACGTCGAGCTCTCTTAGGAGCCTCTTTTCTTGTGTGAGTAAGTAGGCTACTGTTCCAGTAGACTCCCTACTTAATGCGTCGGCCACCACGTTGGCTTTACCAGGGTGGCACTTCACCTCCATATCATAATCTTTCAGGAGTTCTAACCATCTTTTTTGTCTCATATTCAACTCTTTCTGAGTAAAGATATATTTCAGGCTCTTATGGTCAGTGTATACCTCACACCTCACCCCATAGAGGTAATGTCTCCAGATCTTTAGGGTGAACACGACTACAGCTAATTCTAGGTCGTGTGTTGGATAATTTTCTTCGTAAGGCTTTAGTTGGCGCGAGGCATAAGCAATAACTCTGCCCTTTTGCATTAATACACATCCCAGTCCCTTCTTGGATGCATCACTGTAGATTACAAACCCTTCATTGCCTTCAGGTATTACTAATATTGGCGCAGACACCAAACGTTTCTTTAGCTCCTGAAAGCTATCTTCACATTCTGGGGTCCATTCAAATTTAGTGGTCTTTCGAAGTAGTTTGCTAATAGGCAAAGCCAGTTTAGAAAATCCTTCTACAAATCTTCGATAATAGCTAGCCATGCCTAGAAAACATCATACTTCTGAGAACTTTGTGGGTATTGGGCAATTTACAATGGCCTCCACCTTTGCTGGATCTACCGAGATACCTTCCTTAGTCACTATATGCCCCAGAAATTGCACTTTTCTTAACCAAAACTCGCACTTTTTAAACTTGGCGTACAGCTTGTGCTCTTCTAGGGTTTTTAACACCGTCGTAAGTGGTCTGCATGTTCTTCCCTCGTCTTGGAGTATACTAGGATGTCATCAATAAATACCACTACAAATTTATCGAGGTATGGCTTAAAAACTCTGTTTAGAGTCCATAAAGAAAGGAGGAGCATTAGTTAATCCAAATGGCAACACTAAGAACTCATAGTACCCGTATCGAGTGCGGAAGGCGGTTTTGGGTGCATCTTCTTTCTTGATCTTTAGCTGATGGTACCCCGACCTCAAGTCAATTTTTGAGAACACCGAGGCGCCAGCTAGTTGATCAAACAAGTCATCGATTCTAGGAAGTGGGTATTTATTCTTCACTGTTACCTTATTCAACTCTCGATAGTCGATACATAATCTTAAACTTCCATCCTTTTTCTTCACGAAGAGCACTGGTGCTCCCCAGGGTGAGACACTAGGCTGAATCAGCCCCTTATCTAGCGATTCCTGCAACTGAGTTTTTAGTTCCATCAGCTCAACAGGTGCCATTCGATAAGGCGCCTTAAATATTGGGCTCATTCCAGGAACGAGTTCAATGGTAAACTCGATTTCTCGGTCCGGTGGTAACCCCGGTACTTCTTGAAACACCTGCGGGAATTCCCTTGCTACCGGGATCTCACTCAGATTCAGATCTTTGTGTTCTGTGCCCTCAATCGCGCACAGATAGCCCTGGCATCCCTTCCTTAGCATTTTAAGTGTTTGCATAGCAGATACGATTGGAGTAATCACCCGAGGGCCACTTCCCTTGAAGGTTATCCTTTCGCCGTCAGGGGTCGAAAAGGTAGCCAGCTTCTTTTCACAATCAATGGTCACTTTATGTGTGGTTAACCAATCCATTCCTAGAATAACATCCCACCCTTATATGTCTAACTGTACTAACTCCGCAGCGAGGATTCTCCCTTCCAAGTGAATGGCACAGTTTTTGAAAATAACATCAATGTAATAGGTAGAGCCCAAAGGAGTGGTTACATGTAGTTGCACATCCATCTCATCAGGCTTGCTAGCGAGCTTCTTTGTGAAGATGGGATTTACAAAAGAATGCGTGGCACTCAAATCAAATAAAACATGAGCATAAAGATGATTGATGAGGAGAGTACTTGAGACGGTGTTAGTGGGGTCCTCAACCTCGTTTCCTTCTAAACAAAACATGCGGCCACCTGCCTGTGGCATTTGCCCTCCTCGTTGGCCTCCTGCAGCTATATTCATAGGAGGACGACCTCTTTGTGTGATAGGATTAGCCCCCATGTTTGAACCTTGTGTGTTTCTCTGTCAGCTCTATGCCCTTTTTAGGCAACCAGCGATCTTATGGTCCGTAGCGCCGCATCCGTAACATTCTCCTATGCCGTATCTATATGAGCCAGAGTGCATGCACCCACATTGGTTGTAGGGTCCTACAGTTTGTCATGTCGTAGCTTGCTTGCCTTTACCTTGGTTTCTTGCAACATTAAAGTCTCTGTATCTCTTGTTCCTCGGATCATTTGATCCACCTGGGCCAAATTTTCTCTTGGCTTGGCCCAATTGTCAGCTTTCAGCTTCGGTTTCTTCTATAACCCGGGCTATTTTCACCGCTCGTTGGTACATCTCTTGGAAGATGGTGAAAACATGGCCTACTATCATCCGTTTAATCGGTCCTTTCAACCCTTGCTTAAAGTGATCCATTTTCATTTCTTCTGTTGCGACCTGGTTAGGTGCAAGCGACTCAATTCATTAAACTTCGCCGCGTATTCTACCATGCTCTTCTGTCCTTGTTTCAGACACAGGAATTCTTGTTCTTTTACAATTTTTATGTCTCGGGGGTAATACTGGGCGTCCATCAGAGCCTTCAACTATTCCGAAGTTAGAGTCGGTTCCCCAGCTCGGGGTTTCACCGTTCCCCACCAGAACTCAGGCTCCTTTTCGAACTGATGGGTAGCGAGGTGCACCTTGGAACCTTCAGGACAGTCTATTACTTTAAATAGGTTTTCTATTTGCCTCAACCATTCTTCATAAGCGAGAGGATTTGTCCCGCCCCTAAACTTGGCTGGCTTCAATTTATTGAATTCACAAATCATTTCTAAGGCGGTTGGCTCCACCATCTGTTCTCTGCGGGGAGGCATTGCTACACAACTGTTTATGCAAAGTTGCTTAGTTCTATATGAAAATAGATTATCAAAGGCAGTTAAAAGTATAGTACAACATCAAATAGCATTTATAAGTTTCTAAGCATAAGTGCGATCCTACTCAGGTTGCACAAACATCTCCTTTTCCCTATTATAACATGCATTTACATTGTACAAGGCAAAAGGGGTGATGCCCCTGCCTAAATTATTCATTTTCGAGCGTACACTAGCTATCTTTTATTTAAAAACGATGCACATATTAGTGACTCCAGGCTACATACAACCCTAATTACCACCTAAGGAACCCTTCTCTAGGGGATCATCTACCACTGGTTCATTCGAGCCCTCTGACTCAACTGGGGCTAGTAGGTTCCATAACATGAATGGTGGGGAGTATTCCACATCAGGTACACCATCCACCAGTTCTCTCATCCCCAGTATTGTGGCCTGCCAGCCCCGGGGGTATTGTGCACTGAAGGAATCTATCCATCGTGCCCACAGTGTGGCTACTCGCTTGTATCGTCTTGCCTATGGGTTTTCTGTGAACATAAGTCTCATTTGACGATGTTCAATCTGATTTCTCTCTACTATTGTGATTGGTAGTTGTTGGGTAGCGGCAGGAGCAATTAAAGCCCTGTTGATCAGTTGCATGGCGGCATCGCTCCTTCCCAAGGGGGTATTTCCTAAGGAATCCACCTGCCCTTCTGCTAATATTAGGAAATCCACTAACCCTCTAGAAGTGAATGGTGTATAAGCTCCCCTATGTACATGGAAGAAGCAGAGGATAGAGGTGACTTCGACTCACCTTCCTGTATATGGCATCGCTCTGATGAACTTGTAAGTCCGGTGGTTCTGTATGACCCGTGTGAGTCTCCATTGGTTGCTCTTAATCATTGCTTCTCAAAATATGACTGTGTTTTATGCAGCCAACCAAAAGGGTAGATACTCAAAATCATCAATGTTAAACACCATCCTACATCACCACACTGGGTTAGGAATGACACTATCAAGCACGTATTTGTTTGGGAGTCCTAAGCCATGTTCTAGTTCGTGCACACAAGTATGCAAAACAAGCACATAGTAAGCTCAAGTAAACACTTTAAGGCACATAGTTTTACACATTGGTATACCTAAGGTCACATCTATATGCATATGCAACCTATGGCTCTGATACCTCCTAATGTAACACCCCTCTATTCCAGAGAGACGTTACACCGCTAGGATCCCCCGAAGGAGACTCCTAAGGCTATCGTGACTGAAGATCTCCTTATATAATCACCTAACCCGAGGTTAGCTAAGGAATTCCTGGAGCAAAACTGCAAGAGTTCTGCCTAAAACTGCAACGTTTATAAAATTTTAGACGTAAGCTGAGGGGTACCTAGAGACATTATACTAATTAATTTACAAAAAAACAAGAGTCCTCCACAGGGCACACTCCCGGGACTGAGGCTTATGCCCTTACAACATTCATACAGATCATTACATGGTTCGCGGCTAGACCAGAGCCAACTACATGTTTACCATTTACTTTACATCAACCAAAAGGAAGGAAATGGCAGCTTCATCACACAGCAGCATAGGAACACTTCCAGGAAGACTGGACGCCCGTAAGCAAGTAGCAAGCACAATCTTTCATTCATTACCTGGGGGGAAAAGGGGAAAGGAAATGGAGTGAGTCACCACGTGCTCAATGAGTGCCCCCTCCACTCCCTAAAGCAGACCCTTTGCAAGTACTATGACCTCTAGTATTCATTCGGTGACATTTACATGGCATTCAAGTTGCGATAAGCTATGTGATATGCATTAGAGGCACTTGACCATATTATTAAACATAAAGTGTTCTTAACGCGAAGAATGTTGGCATGTTAAGGATTTACTAGCTTAGAAGACACCATCAAGACATGAATGTTTGATGCATTAATACTTATTCATTTGATATGCACTTTTTAAAGTATAGCTACTTAACGCAAACATAGTGACTTGATGCAAACATAACTATCTAAAGCGAACATGAGAACTTGACCACACATTACTTGAGATCACATATCACCATACTTTGAAATCCCTTCCTGTCTTATGAAGAAATCATCCTTCTTTTTTTTTTTTTTGGGTCCCTTGAGGCTTTCATTCATATAAAACAAAAGCATTTCATTCATATTAGTCGTATTACGACTCATAGAAACTGCTTATCTTTCTTTCAATCGACCACTAGATGGCCCTCAACCTTTCTTTTCATAAAGCATTTAAGACGGCAATTGCCAACTGCTTTTCTCATTCGTAAGGAAAATACTTGTGGCATAAGATCATTACAGGGCGCTGATTGGGTGAGATCTATTCTCGAACCCCATAGTGAGACCTAACGCTCACACAGAAGCTCTTACTTCCGGGATGGCTGCATAAACATATTGGACCATTACCCTCGTCAGGGTCTTCTAGGGTTTCCTAGTACCAGGACGTAATCCCTAGGCAGTCATCATTCATAACATAGTGTCCACAGCACATTATCTTAGCCAGGGAAAGCACATGGTCATAACGACTAGTAGTTTGCAGTTTCTTGCGATGAAATCATTTGTCTTACAACTCACACCATTTCCAAAACGTTTTAGGGATTCCTCCCAAACATTGTTTGAATACCTAAAATAGGCCATTACTCGCTACTAGACATGACTATTATTCATTTAAAACACATGGAAGTTCATTTGCCAAAATATCATCTTTACACACATATGTTACATCTTAATCATACAAAGGAAAGGGGATGCACATATCACATTTAAACACTTCATATTCATTTCAACACAATGAGCCACACATGGCCTCGCAATCCACACGATTGCGGTCAATTCATAACCCGAACTCTCTCCTCATAAGCACCGTACCACAAGGACCTCGAACCACTCATAGTTCTACCTCAAGCCATCCAACTACTATCTCGGTTTTATATTTCACAATCTAGCATCCTAATCATTATGACATACTCAAAAGCGATACATAAACTCATGAAACTTACCAATGCTGGACTTACTGATTAACCAACTCACAATTAGTAGTGCGCTGCAGCCAACGGTTATAACCATACACTCATACATATATAATAGGCATTCATACGATCTTAATTTGAAACGGACGTTTAGCAAGCTAAGTTAATCCAACTAAGCATGAAACACGATTATATTCATATATTTCAGTTAAGGGACATAAACATGCTTAGTTTGTCATTCAAATATTATTTTTAGAACTGTTTCATAAGCATAATTCAATCAAATAGACAAGTATCGATTTGAAGTTACATTTAAGCCTATTCATGTCATTCAAGCTTAACTATTCATGCCCTTCAAGCTTAACATGAATCAAGTCTCTATTTAAACATAAAACGATTCACTTCGAAGTTTATAAACGATCACAGAACAACTAAACTTTCATATACATTGATTTTAAACAATTACAATTCACTTTGAAGTTAACCAATGATTATGAAATAACTAAGCATATTTATATGTTAATTCTAAATATTTACGACTCACTTCGAAGTTCATATATGATTATGATTTATATACGATTATGACGCGACTAATCATATATACCTCAATTCTAAGCGTTTATAATTCATTTCGAATTACATCTTCAGGCATGCATTAAGTAAATAAATTCGAATCTAGGCTAAACATACTTGCCTTACTTCGAATTAAAACTTTCAGCTTGAATTAACTAAATTGATTTGAATCGAAGCTAAGCATACATAATTCATTTCGAACTAATATTTCAGTCATAATCTATGTCAATTAATTCGAATTGAAGCTAAACATATATAAACCACCTAGAATTAACATTTTAAGCATAATTCACCTAAATTGATTCGAATCGAAGCTAAACATATATAATTGGTTTCGAATTAACATTTCAAGCATAATTCACCTAAATTGATTCGAATCGAAACTAAACATATGTAATTCGTTTCGAAATTAAATCTCATGCATGAATTAACGAAATTGATTCAATTCGAAGCTAATCATATATGATTCATCTCAAATTACAATTTCAGGTAACACATTTCTAGCAAATTTGGCTAGCCTAATCTGACATGCAAGACCCAATCTGCCAAAACGTTTGTGAAATTAGTAGTAGCTTAGGAGGAGAGAAACACTTACCTGGATTAGCCTAATTTCAACCTTAAACAGCAAATACCAGATGCCCCACTCTGCTAAACCCGAACCCTGGCCCGTTAGCTTGAAAATCCGAACCCTAGCTCTCGATTTGGTGGCGTTTTTGGTCGTGTTTGAGGGTGTTTGGCGTCGAATTCGACCCCCAGATTTATAGAGGAGGCCGAATCTGGTGTGGATGACCGGATTCCGGCACGTGGGTAGCGGAATTAGGGTGGCGGAATTAGGGTGGCTGATGCGTGGGTCTCGAATTTGGCTCGGTTGTGCGACGTGGGGGAAGGAGGATTGGTGGTGTTTGGCGATTGGCAACGCATGGACGAGGTTCAGACGGGCTCCTTCTCTCGTCGGCGACACGTGACGGCCAGCGGTGACGTCAGGCGGCGACCGGTGACCCGCGAGAGAGAGAGAGAGAGAGAGAGAGAGAGAGAGAGAGAGAGAGCGCGCGAAGTAGAGAAAGGGAGTGGGAGAAGGAGAGGGGGTCGGGTTCTCCGGTTCTCCTTGCCCGAAATGTCGATCCCCCCCTTTTACTCATTTAGTTTTTCCCTTTTTTTTTGGATTCAACTATTACAATAACTGCTGGGTTCTAATCTCCAAACTTGTTAATGATTTATACTAAACTCAAGTTGAAATGTCCTACAACTGGTTTTTAAATCTAACTCAAAAATCGATTAAAATTAACGATTAACGTTTTTGAAGGGCAAGAGTTTGAATTGATTCTAAAGACGCTGCAAACTACTAACGTTAATAGCAGTAATAATGGAATAGTGATGTTTCATTTTAGTAAACCTTATTGTTAGACACACACAATCACAACATAAAATGCTTAATAAAAACAATTAAAATGCAACTTGACGATCTTAGCAACGAAACCAGTTAGGCGACAATATAGAGAAAGTGCGGTTCTTACAGCTAAGGTCCAAAATTTAGTTTCCATCCTGAGAGTAAGAGCTTAGCGTGAGCGATAGTCTCACTAGGGGTTGAGAATAGATCTCACCCAATCAGCCCATTATGATGATCTTATACCTAGAGTATTTTCCTAATAAGTAAGAAAAGCAGTCGGCATTTTACCTTTTTTAGTTTTTCAGAAAGAAAGTTTTTAAGGGTCATTACAGGACCAATACGAAAGAGATTCTTTTGAAGAATATACGCCTTGAAGAGGCTAAGAAAAGAGCTTTATGAGCCTCAAAAGGCTAAGAAAAGAATTTTTATGAGCCTAAAGAGGCTAAGTAAGGTGTTTTCAGAAAAAGAAAGTAAGCTTCCTGTGCATAACTTGTGCATACCCTATGAATGAAGTTCTAAGTAAAGTATGGCCATTTCCTTGTGCATATAAGTTTAAATGTGCATGTTATGAGAAAAAAAGCTCCTTGTATGATCCTTACTCCATGTGTTTAAGTATCTCGCATTAGTGAATTAGATAGACAAAGCACGATTCATGTAATGTGTCACACAGCCTATAGTTGGTATTAACGAAAACTCTCTATCGTTCAATACGATAATAGTAATGCTTAAATGCGTGATATGTGGCTAATTTAAGGGGTTAAATAAAGTGTTTTCAGAAAGAAGAAAAGAAGATCATCGTGCATATTCTGTAGTTATCTTATGAATGAGTGTTTGCATGAAAATTCAAGTAAGGCATAGCTATATCCCTAATGAATCAAACATTTAATCTTTGAAAGTGCATAACCTATGAAAGAAAGTTTTGTGCTTAGCCCTCATTGCTTGCTTATGTGTTTGAGTGCTTGGTTTTAAAAGAAATTTGGTTATTGGTGACCTAAGAATGAGTTTCAGCAACTAGAATAAAGTTTAGCGGTAATAACCCATCATTGGGGACTATGATTGCCTAATATGATAGTAATACATAAGCACATAGCATGTGCCTATTAATGGTATTATTCCCTATAATGATTTTGGTTTTAAGGGGTCAGGGAATACTTATTGAGCATGTGGTTGCTCATCTCACTATTCCCTCCTTCCTCCAGATTTTCTTCGTGATAGGCTGAAGTGGACTCATTTATGCCAAATGAAAGTTAGTCTCGCTTAAAGGGGAGTCATGTGTGCTCACAGTGGAGTGGTCCTACTGTTTGATGATGTTATAGAATGTATTCTTAGTTGTCAATGTATGTAAATAAGTATTCTAGCTTCATGTAGTGCATTCGATTTAGGAGTCGCTCTGTACGGCCATGTGTGCCGACCATCTAATTAGTTAGTTGTCCTTTTTAGCTGAAATCAGTTACATTTTGAGATGTAAACCCTAGTACTCTGGTTGTGTGAAACGTTGAGTAATATCTTTCATTTATCCTCTATTAATGAACTATATTGTTTGATGTACTCTGAGCGAGTTGCTCGTTGAATTATGAACTCTGGTGTGTAGCCGTTGAGCTTATTTTAGAATGTTTTACGCTTCCGTTGATTGCAGGAGTTTATTATCAGGCTTTTAGCCTGGAAACGTTCAGTTTTTAGGGAACATTCTATCCGTTCCGCCCCAGAAGTTAAGTAAGGAAGAAAGAAAATGTAACGCTCCTAGCCCCTAGTTACATTGATGGCATCAGAGCAAGGTCCTACGACCATAGGCCGTGACCTGAGTCTTACATCTCATATAGTTGCCTAGGAATGCATTCACAATAAGGTGATACATGCCTACTTTGTTGTACAAATGTGAGTTTTATGCGAACGCTAGCGCATTTACCTAGTTAAGTGCAGCTTGAGTGAGCTCATTAACTGAGTGAATAAACAAATTGCGAAGAGTATAAGCCAAATAACTTGTCTTCTCATGAATGAGTTAAGTGTTAGCCCAATCAAAGTTGTTTCGCGTGCATCCCTTGGTGATTTTAATCGAATGTTTAAAGAGCATATGACTTGAATTCGAATGATTGGAAAAGCCTTAACTCTAAGCTCATCTTTGCCCCTAAAGCACGATTTGCTCCTCGGGCCCCATTATGAAGTGAAAAGACGTTCTCAAAGGCTATTGGTAAAGAGAGAGCTAGAAGCAGTTAAACTATTTCCTTTTGAAAACCTAAGGACCTTGAAAGTTAAAGTCTTCCGATTAATGAGTTAGGGTTGTGCCTTCGCATTGTTTGGTTAGGTCTTATTGTTGTAACCAAAACATTTGCTTTGCAATAATGCTTGGGTTAACCCTACGAGCTTAACTCACTATGTGTAATAAAATGACTATGAGTGTTCACATGCTAAGGTGTATGCATTATCGGATGTGTTAATTATGATTTGTTGCAAGTGATTAAAGGCAGCTTTCTATGACTAAAATCTCACTAGGTGATGCCCCCTATACGTCAATTTGGAATTGTAAGAAATTAAATGAGATTTCGATATGCTTGGATAGAAATTAAGCAATAGTAGTGCATTTCTCTTGACCATTGCATGAAAATTATCCTCATTATCTAGAGCGATGCTTGTTGTCACCTGTACAATGCGCTTGGTGTCCTATGTAAAATTGGCAGTGTCCTGGTTATATCAAGCCCCAATACACCTAGAAAGCACAAGGGATAAAGGACCTAGCAGACTTTGGAATTGTTACACCGCATGCATCACCTCGTTACCTCCTGGGGTGACAGTGTATGCCTTCTCAACACTTTCTTAAGCACAAACACCAAGTGTAGAAGCAAGGATGCCCATAGTAGAAAGTAGAACCTTCCCATCTATACTAGGAGTTCCTCGGACCTCTATAAGTATCTGTGAGACAAATGCATCACAAAACCTCAATGTATATCCGTAAGACCAATAATGCTGTCGTTCTTACCACCCCGTTAGTTGATCGATGGCCAACTCCAACCAGTTGGGACAAACCTTGAGGCATAACCTCAACCTTAGGTTTAAAATGAGGGTTGCATTCATGTATACTTGCCCAGATGTCTTTTCGTGAGACACTACCGTGAGTCTATGTGTTTTGAAGCATAAGCATAACGCTATGCAAAGTGTAAAGGTCATGGAAGCCCGTATAATTGCTTAGGATCATTATACATGATTATTCAAGTGTCTTGTAAATGATTGGCTCAGTAAATGCATATCTTGGTATTTGCTTGACCTAAGTTGGTTTAGTATGTGACTTAGTTATTCAGATAATTTGAGTTTTGTAATTCAGAGTGTGACATGACCTCTAACTCGTTGTTTGCATTCCGTGAATTATGTGATTCCATGTTATAGCTAAGTAACTGCATATACCCGTATTTGAAGCATGATGAGACGACCCTAGAAACCTGCATTTACATATTCTTGCCCTTATATGTTTGATCCGAGTAGTGCAGCAGAAGCATGTAGGCCCATATGCCAGAGCCCAAGACTCGTCTAGGAGCATAACCATTCATTTGTGTGAATCTATAACTTAAGAGACGATCAATCTGAAATGGGGACTTTAGGCAAAGCCTCCCCACCATCAAACTTGTCGACTCGCATTCTTACATTAGCACCTTCTTTCCAAGTTGTTCCTATCGACATGTTATGCTAGTTCATGCTATTCATGATTCTTGATCTTCAATGCTCTGTTGTTAACCCTACGTGATGTCAATGTGGTCTCGAGTGCTACTTCAAGTTCCATCATTGTCAATATGGTGTAATTTGGTATCTCTGCTACCTTAGTGTAACGTGGTAGCTTTCTAATAAATGATTTAACCTTAGATTGACCTAATATCTTCATGCTTTTGAATGAACCTGACTAAGTTAACTGCCCTCGTACAACTTTGAAATGCCCTGTCCAAGTTGCCATGAATGGAAGGCCTAAAAGTTAGTTGAAATTGATATATACAAACAGAGGAGTATTAGTTGTGCATGTTTCCATTTTGTAAATTACTTGTTATATGTATATTAGCCAGTTTCATGTTACTTCCAATTCCTAGACTTGAAAATGCTGAATTGCTGATACTATGCAATGCTATGCGATGCTATTATGCTTGAGTGATGCTACGTGGTGCTATATGATGTTCTTATTACTCTAATGTGTTATTATTACTCTAATGCGTTAAATAAATCTCCTTGTTAGCCGTTGTGACCCTAAAGGTGACTGAATTCATATTTTAGAACGAGACTACTTGTATATGACCTTGAGGTGTCAACTGCCCAATTGTCCGTCATTTAAACTTCAATTCATAGCAATGCATAGAGTTGTTGTTTACAAGGTGGATTCAGTCTAGATTATCGAAAGTCTATGTTCTTTTTAAGAAAAAAAAACAAGCTCAATATGGTTGTCCACGCCAACTCATTTGCCCCTCTTCAATGCGATTTGCCCTCGGTGCCTAAATAGAGCGAGTAGACGCTTAAAGAGGATTAGCAAAGAGGAGACTGGGTACCATAAGCCTTTTTCCGGTTTCCAACTAATTATAGAACAAGATTTTGGATTATAGTGCGAGCTGTGTAGATTGTGTCATCTGTGTGCACATCTTAGGTACGACCGAACATAGTTTAGAATTTCGGGGATGAAATTCTTTTAAGGGGGGAAGAATGTAACGCCCGTGTTCCCTATTTTACGTTAAGCTGGTTGTATTACCTTTTTGCGTTGTAAAATTGTATTTTTATTAACTATATGAGTGAAATTATTATCGATGTGCTCATGTGAATGATAATTTTATTAAAAAGAATTACTATTATTATTATTGATTTTGCGATTAATTCATGCTAATTTATACCAATAGTTCAATTTAGTCGTTTCTCGAATTCAGTTAGGACATCGGTTTTAGG
This sequence comes from Carnegiea gigantea, assembly GCA_029747015.1. Taxonomy (NCBI): domain Eukaryota; kingdom Viridiplantae; phylum Streptophyta; class Magnoliopsida; order Caryophyllales; family Cactaceae; genus Carnegiea; species Carnegiea gigantea. Next base: position 514,594 of record JAKOGI010000536.1, on the reverse strand, counting down.
ATGTTTCAACCCAATCTCAGACTGAGCGTTAATGAATTTGGTATTAGGAATGGAGTTATGGTAGCGACTGAGTGCAAAAAAAGGGAGACTAAAGGGGGGGCCGAAGCCCCTATCTTCAGCAAAAAAAAACCACGAAGGGGGGGATCTCAACCTAGCCCCGCGACCCTAACGCCTAGAGAGAAAAAGAGAGATTGAGCAAAGGGGAGAAAGAGAGGAGGGGTTGGCCAACAATGGTGTGATGATGGCTGGTCAGGTGCGACCCCGTTGCCCTACTCCCGACAACCACCGCAAAGAGAGATAGAGAGACTAAGGGACGATAGGAGAGAGAGTGTAAGGCCCGCGTACTTATTTTCTGTTAAATAGTTCGTAACGCCTTTTTACGTTATAAAATCTTATTTTATTTAACGGTACGAGTTAAATTATTATCGACGTGCCTATGTGAACGATGACTTTATTAAAAATAATATTATTATTGCTATTGAAATTGTTATTACTATTATTGATTTGAAAATCTTTCAATGATTTTTAACAAGCATTATTAACGGTTGTTAACGAGTACTAAATCGAGCAGGAATCCGAATACGATTAGGTTGTCAACCTTAGAAGTAGTTCGATATTTATTAAATCGAACCTAAATATTTTTGAGAACAAGTAATCGATGAAGGGTCGTGTTGTTAATTTTGGGTTTAGAATTCGGGTTACGAATTAGACTAGCGGTGCCGAGTATCGAACAGCTTGGAACAAAAGTAGTAGGGAGGGGCATTTTAGTAATTTCGCCCAACCCCTTTTTCTCTTTCCCCCCTGCCACGAGCCCCCCTTCCCGACATCCATCTCTCTCTCCTCCCTGCTCTTCTTCTTCCTCCTCTCATCTCCACTATAGGCGCCACAAGAGCTTGATTTCGAGCAAATTTCTCGCCACGCACAGCCACAAAACTCACCCATTCGACATTCCCCACGAACTAACCCCCATCGGGTGTGAATTCTGGGTAAAACTGAGAAGAACTCACCATGTTTTTTTGGTGGGTTTTGAGCTCAAATTCGAGAGCCTAGACACTTGCAAAAGTTCAGCCTTGCAATCTAGTGGTTATTTGGTTCGAAACCTACACAAATTGTGGGCCAATTCATAGCTTTAGGCATTCATCTCAAATTCAAGTCAGGGAGTGAGGTTTTGGGTCGAAATTGGGGTTTAGTTGCACAATTTGGGTACGCTGTAGGTTCTGACTGCGCGTGTTGAGCAAGAGTGGAGGAGTTAGCGCTGTTCGAACACCCAGACCCGAGCCCAACAACTTTGAACGATCATCCAGCTCAGAATTGAGGTGGGGATTTCTTTACTCCTAATCACTACTATTTTTAACTATTTTAATTAAATTTAGCTGGTGCATGTCGATGCTGAGTTTAGTAGTCAGTTGGGTAAATTAGAATCGATATTGAGGGATTACAAGCATGGTACTAATTTTGGGTTAATCGTATGTTGAGTTAATACACGGTTGAATGAACCAGTTAAATTAAGGATTTTAAAGTAAACAGAATGCTGTTATTGGGCTGTCATAGCATCAGTTGTTGCATTGGAAGTCTATTTAACGCTTAGGGATGCTAGTTAGACGGTTGAAGCAATTGTGGAATAAACTGAATTATGTCTAAATGTTATGGCTAAATCGGTTTAGGCATGTTAATGGCCTATTCGTAGTAATTACAATGAAATACTGTGCCTATGGATATTGGTTTGCAAACTAGAAAGTAAATATTGTTTTGAAGCTTCTATTTGCATCAGTTAAGTATACGTTAAACTCTATGTTGGTTATTAAGCATAAATGTTATACCAATATATGATCGTTCTATATATTATTGGTTTGTGCATGTCAATATTGAACCAAGCTTGGTAGTTGGATGGTTTGAGGTGGAACTAATGAGAAATTTGAGGTTCTTGTAGTCGATGTTGTGTGAGGAGGGAGCCTGGGTTGTGAATTGCCGTAATCATGTGGATTGCGAGGCCATGTCTGGCTTATTGAGTCGATTCTGCCAAGTTGAGCTATGAAGTGTGTGAATGTGCTACTTGCGAGCCCTTTTCCCCCAATGTGCTACGTGACACTGTGTGACCAATTTTGAAAATTTTAGACGTCTTTTAAAAGAAGGGTCGTTTAGAAAGCTTCTTTTCATGATTGCGAATGCTTTCGAATACTTATCAATTGCCTGATAGTTTATACAGATGTTTGTAGGCTAAAAGAAATCCTAAATCGACGAACTATTTAGTGAGTGATTCGACTGAATAGTCGATAGGTTTAGGAAGTTTAAAAGCGAACTAAAAGTGAGTTTGAAAATGTTTTCAGGCGTTGGTTTGTATATAACTTCTCCTGATATTTAAAAGGATTTAAGCGATCTGAAAAAGGGCGTCTTAAAGTATTAATTATAGAATTTAGCTTTAATTATATGCTAGCTGCTTATTTGAGTTTCGATTGAGTTTCGAGTTACGAACTACTAAAATCATTAGGATTTTAAGAAGCGTTTATATTGAAAAATCATAAAGAAATCTTGTTTGAATCATAAGCGAGCCAAGTATTCTAAATTTTGAATAGTAGTAAGCTGAGAATGATTTAAAGTTTTAATTTGCTTAAGCACCCCTCTTTTAGTATAAAAAGGATTCCAAACGAACTAAAATTGGGCAACTGAATGAGTTTATTATGAAAATTCATTTGAGTTGTATGCTACTTTGAATGAGTTTGTTACTTTATGCCTCAATAAGCTTCAATTACGAATCTAGTTTCATTATTACATTATGTTTTAATAAGCTTCAATTACAAATCTAATTTGAATTAAACGCTAACTAAGTACCTTAAGTTGCAAATAAGCTTCGATTTACGTGTTAGCAAACTTGTTACATTTATAAGAAAATTTTAAGTTAAAAACGAAGTCGATTTATGTGTTAGCAAACTTATTTCATTTATACAAAGTTTTTAGGTTAGAAATGAGGATGATTTACGAGTTAGTAAACTTATTACATTTACAAGAAGCTTTTAAGTTAAAAGCGAGGTCGATTTACGAGTCAGCAAACTTATTACCTTTATAAGAAGTTTTTAAGTTAAAAACAAAGTCGATTTACGAGTTAGCAAACCATTTATGGGTATAAGAAGCTTTTTAACTTAACAACGAACGAACTATAGACATTTCGAAAGGTTATGGTCATTTTGTTAAAAAGTAAGATTTTAGCGAAGTAAGAAACCGAAAAAGAGAAATGAAATACGATTTTAAAGGCTAAGAAAGTGCTAGGCAAATGGCCAGACCTTAAGGGTGGGAACTGGATGCAAAGATGGCACGAACTGTTTCCCCCAAATGCAACATTGGACGCAAAGCTACCGCGAGCTGCTCCCGGGAACTGGACTCAAGATATGATTATCTTAGTGTGAGCTGTTCCCTGATGTGTGACATGCAAGAAAACCTTGAGGGGGACAGGACTCAAGATATGATTATCTTGATGTGAGCTGTTGCCCCACAAAGGACAACATCGAAGTTAGAGTTGCTTTACTAAGACGCATTTTGGGCAAAAGTTAAGTACGTATACCCCGGGAATAACGTAAGTTGTGAATAACGATCATACTTAGCGACAGTATAGATCTCCCTTAGTCGGCACAATAAGATGTTCTTATGCTATGAGTAAGTTCCTAAAAAAAAGAAAATTGGCATTTTGCCATTCTAAGCATTTCAGAAAAGAATGATTTCTAAGGGCCATTACGAGGCCATATTGAATAAGATTTGAAAACCTTATAAGGGTCATTAGAGGACCATTACGAAAGAAGTTCTTCTAAAGAATATGAGCCTCAAGAGGCTAAGTAAAGTGTTTTTAAGAAAAGAAAGAAAGCTTTCAAATGTGCATATCCTGCACATATTCTATGAACGTGTTTCCAAGCATAGTTAAATGAATTTTTAAATAAAATATTGTTACATCCTAGTAGTGCATCGAACATTTAAGCTTTTAAAGGTGCATATCTTATGTAAGAATGCTTCTCGCCAAGTCTTTCGTACCAATTTGGATGTTTTGGGAGTTTTTAGAAAGAATTATATGCTTTAAAGAAGTTAGCGTGATTTATAAACTATTCTTGGAATACATTGAGAGCTATGTTTTCAAAAGTGTGTTTGAAAGCATCATATTCGTTCCTTATGCTACTTGATTACATGCCTGAATGCCTTTACAATGGAAGATTGGTCATTAAGGGCCTAGGAATGAGTTGAGGGGCTTGCAATGAAGTATAAGGGTGGCAATCTTTCCTTAGGGGCTATGATTGCCTAATATGATAGCAATAGTTTTTGTTTTAAGGAGTAGGGGAATTCTCACTGAGCATGTGGTTGCCCATCCCTTTACTTATTCCCTTTTCCAGGTTTAGTTTGAGTAGGTATAAGAGATATTTTGAAGTTATTTTGATGCCGACCCATCAGAAGTCTTTTACCGGCTTTCCAAGTGTTCGATACCTACCATGTTGTAAATATTTAAGTTCATTGTTGTATGTGAAAGCATGTAGTCTTCTTTGTACCTGTATCTGTATTACTTTAACCCTTGTGTTAGTTGTTTGATTGTGAGTAATCTCGGATAAGTGGCTTGAGGGGTTGAATTTGGGTTATTTTAGCACATGTTATACCTTATTACCAGCTTGCAGGTACCCTTAGCTGAGCTAAGACCCTAAAGTGTCGCTAAAACAGGGGAAACTCTTGCAGTTTTGTTTTAGAATGACTATCTAATTGCTAATCCAAACCACTAAGAAGTCCTGGCGACGCAACCCCTCCTCGAGTTAGGGCCACTATATTAGGTGGTATCAGAGCCATAGGTATGCATTATGCATTTAGATAGCATAACAGCCGTGTGTCATGTGAAATGTGACCTATGTGCTTATATGACCTATCTTGCTTGCCATTACCTGTATTAACAAGTGTATAACTTATAATATGTATGTATATGCCGATTCTTCCCTTACCATCACAGTGGTAGTGTAGGATGGTTTTCCACATCGTCGATCACGTTTATCTACCTTTTTGGTTGGCCGCATGGAATGCGGTTATATTCTGGCATGCAATGGATGATGGGGAAGAGGTTGAGGAGGGAGACTTTAATTTTTGTGAAGCAGTTTGGTTTCATTGCAAGAAGATCAACAACAGAAGCGGTGAATCTTCTGAGAAGATTTATAGAATTCTAGAGGGATAGGAAAAAAAAAGAGGGGATTTGCACGTGGTGTTCATTTATATTGAGAAGACTTATGATAGGGTGCTTTGAGAAGTGCATTGGAATTGTTGAGGAAAGAATTATTTACCTTTTCATTATATTGGCATTATTAAAGATATGCATGAGAGAGCGGAGACTAAGGGTTAGGATGCTAGGAAGAGACCTAAAGGACTTCCTTGTTGATATTGGGTTATATCAAGGATTGGCTTTAAGCCCTTTTACAATCGTCTCAGATGAGTTCACAAATGACATGTAGGATGAAATACCATGGTGAATGTTATTTGCTGCCTATACTATCTTAACAGAGAGACACTCGAAGGAACCTAACAATATGTTAGAAAGGTAGAGACGTATTTTGGAGTCTAAAGGTTTTCGATTGAGTACTTGGAATGTAAGTCAAGTGAAAGGAATGAAGAGGCACGGGAGGAAGTCACCATTGATATGATGATATCGAAGATTAAGAGGTTTAAACCTGGGATGAAACAGGACGAAGGAAAGCAAACTGCCCAATGGAAACCGAGGAAAACATGTGGCCAGTGTGGACGTCAACACCCTGGCTCATGTAGGAGCTTTACGAGCCTATGTTTTGGATGTGGTGATATGGGTCACAAAGTCGCCAATTGCCCAAAGACTACGAGGAATAGTCAGGGTAATATTCAGAGATCTGGAATGGGAATCAACCTAGCGGCACAAGGAAGTCGCCCAACCGTTGGTGCTCCATCAGGGGACAATAGAAGCAACCAGAAACCACAAACTGGCAGTCGAATGCCTAGTCAGAAGGAAAAGAGACTGGGGAACCTGCTAGCACAATGTTAGGTGTCCTTCATTGTTAACCCACTTTATGCCCCTACCTTGTCTGATTCTGGTGCGACTCGCCCTTTTGTTGTCCTTGATTTGTGAAGAAACTTGTTAGTAAGCCTCACGAGATACATGTACAACTTTATATGACCTCTTCCTTAGGAACTATCTATCATACTGATCTTACCTGTAGAGATTGTGTACTTTTAGTACAAGAGAAAAACCCTCCCCGATGATGATTTGGTACGACTAGAAATCCAGGAATCGGATGTTGTTGTGGAGACGGATTAGATAGCTAAACGAAAAGTGACTTGGATTGTGAAAAGAAATGCCGGGGAAGCACCCCATAATAATTCCTTCAAGTAAGCAATTTCGAGGACGAAATTCTTTTAAGGGGGAAGAGCGTAAGGCCTACGTACTTTATTTTCTGTTAAGCGGTTCATAATGCCTTTTTACGTTGTAAAATCATATTTTATTTAACGATACGAGTTAAATTATTATCGACGTGCCTATGTGAATGATGACTTTATTAAAAAGAATATTACGACCGCTATTGAAATTATTATTATTATTATTGGTTTGAAAATCTTTCAATGATTTTTAATAAGCATTATTAATGGTTATTAACGAGTACTAAATCGAGTAGGGACCCGAATACGATTTGGTTGTTAACATTAGAAGTAGTTCGATGTTTATTAAATCGAACGTAAATATTTTTGGGAATGAGTAATCGATGAAGGGTCGTGTTGCCAATTTTAGATTTAGAATTCGGGTTACGAATTAGACTAGCAGTGCCGAGTATCGAACAGCTTGGAACAAAAATAGCAGTGAGGGGCATTTTAGTAATTTTACCCAGCTCCTTTTTCTGTTTCTCCCCTGCCGCGAGGCCCCCCTTCCCGACATCCATCTCTCTCTCCTCCCTGCCCTTCTTCTTCCTCCTCTCATCTCCACCACAGGCGCCACAAGAGCTCGATTTCGAGCTGATTTCTCGCCACACACAGCCACAAAACTTACCCATTCGACATTCCTCATGAACTAACCCCCATCTGCTATCAATTTTGGGCAAAACCGAGAAGAGCTCACCACGTTTTCGGTGGGTTTGAGCACAAATTCGAGAGCCTAGACACTTGTAAAAGTTCAGCCTTGCAATCTAATTGTTAATTGCTTCGAAACCAACACAAATTGGGGGCAAATCCGTAGCTTCAGGCACCCATCTCAAATTTAAGTCAGAGAGTGAGGTTTTGAGTAGAAATTGGGGTTTGGTTGCACAATTTAGGCACACTGTAGGTTCTAACTGTGCGTGTTGAGCAAGAGTCGAGGAGTTGGCACTGTTCGAACACTTAGAGCCGAGCCCAGCAGCTTAGAACGATCATCCATCTCGGAATTGAGGTGGGGATTTATTTACTCCTAATTATTACTATTTTCAATGATTTTAATTAAATTTAGCTAGCGCATGTCGATTCTGAGTTTAGCAATTAGTTTGGGTAAATTAGAATCGATATTGAGAGATTACAAGCATGGTACTGATTTTGGGTTAATCGTATGTTGAGTTAATGCATGGTTGAATGAACTAGTTAAATTGAGGATTTTAAAGTAAACAAAATGCTGTTATCGGGCTGTCATAGTATCAGTTGTCGCATTTGAAGTCTATTTAACTCTTAGGGGTGCTAGTTGGACGGTTGAAGCAATTGTGGAATAAACTTAATTATGTCTAAATGTTATGGCTAAATCGGTTTGGGCATGTTAATGGTCTACTCGTAGTAATTATAAGGAAATACTATGCCTACAGATATTGGTATGCGAACTAGAAAGTAAACATTGTTTTGAAGTTTCTATTTGCATCAGTTAAGTATACGTTAAAGTCTATATTGGTTACTAAGCATAAATGTTATACCAATATATGATCTTCTATGTATTATTGATTTGTGTATGTCAATATTGAACCGAGCTTGGTAGTTGGATGGTTTGAGGTGAAACTAATGAGAAATTTGAGGTTCTTGTGGTCGGTGTTGTGTGAGGAGGGAGCCTGGGTTGTGAATTGCCGTAATCATGCAGACTGCGAGGCTATGTGTGGCTTATTGAGTCGATTCTGCGAAGTTGTGTTATGAAGTGTGTGAATGTGCTACTTGCGAACCCTTTTCCCCCCAATGTGCTACGTGACACAATGTGACCAATTCTTGAAATTTTAGACGTCTTTTAAAAGAAGGGTTATTCAGAAAGCTTCTTTTTATGATTGTGAATGCTTTCGAATACTTATCAATTGCCTGATAGTTTATGCAGATGTTTGTAGCCTAAAAGAAATCCTAAATTGACGAACTATTCGGTGAGTGACTCGACTGAATAGTCGATACGTTTAGGAAGTTTAAAAGCGAACTAAAAGTGTGTTTGAAAATGTTTTAAGGCGTTGGTTTGTATATAACTTTGTCTCATGTTTAAAAGGATTTAAACGATCTGAAAAAGGGCATCTTAAAGTATTAATTATGGAATTTAGCTTTAATTATGTGCTAGCTGTTTATTTGAGTTTCGATTGAGTTTCGAGTTATGAGCTACTAAAATCATTACGATTTTAAGAAGTGTTTATATTGAAAAATTATAAGGAAACCTTGTTTAAATCATGACCGAGTCAAGTATTCTAAGTTTTGAAGAGTAGCAAGCTGAGAATGATTTAAAGTTTTAATTTGCCTAACCACCCTTCTTTTAGTATAAAATGGATTTCAAACGAGCTAAAATTGGGCAACTGAATGAGTTTATTACGAAACTTCATTTGAGTTATATGCTACTTTGAGTGAGTTTATTACTTTATGCTTCAATAAGCTTCAATTACAAATCTAGTTTCATTATTGCATTATGTTTTAGTAAGCTTGAATTACGAATGTAGTTTGAATTGAACGCTAACTAAGCACCTTAAGTTGCAAATGAGTTTCGATTTACATGTTAGCAAACTTGTTACATTTTTAAGAAGCTTTTAAGTTAAAAACGAAGTCGATTTACGTGTTAGCAAACTCATTTCATTTATACGAAGTTTTTAGGTTAAAAATGAGGATAATTTATGAGTTAGTAAACTTATTACATTTATAAGAAGCTTTTAGGTTAAAAACGAAGTCAATTTACGAGTTAGCAAACTTATTACCTTTATAAGAAGTTTTTAAGTTAAAAACGAAGTTGATTTACGAGTTAGCAAACTATTTACGGTTATAAGAAGCTTTTTAACTTAACAACAAACGAACTATAAACATTTCGAAAGGTTATGGTCGTTTTGTTAAAAAGTAAGATTTTAGCGAAGTAAGAAACCGAAAAAGAGAAATGAAATACGATTTTAAAGGCTAAGAAAGTGCTAGGCAAATGGCTAGATCTTGATGGTGGGAACTGGACACAAAGATGGCACGAGCTGTTTCCCCCAAAGGCAATATTGGACGCAAAGCTACCGCGAGCTGTTCCCCGGAACTGGACTCAAGATATGATTGTCTTGGTGTGAGCTGTTCCCCTATGTGTGATGTGCAAGAAAACCTTGAGGGTGACTGGACTCAAGATATGATTATCTTGGTGTGAGCTGTTGCCCCACAGAGGACAATATCGAAGTTAGAGTTGCTCTACTGAGACGCATTTTAGCTAAATGTTAAGCACGTATACCCCGGGGATAACGTAAGTTGTGAATGACGATCCCACTTAGTGGCAGTGTAGATCTCCCTTAGTCAGCACAATAAGATGTTCTTATGCTATGAGTAAGTTCCTAAAAAAAAGAAAATTGGCATTTTGCCATTTTAAGCATTTCAGAAAAGAATGATTTCTAAGGGCCATTACGAGGCCATATTGAATAAGATTTGAAAACCTTATAAGGGTCATTAAAGGGCCATTACGAAAGAAGTTCTTCTAAAGAATATGAGCCTCAAGAGGCTAAGTAAAATGTTTTTAAGAAAAGAAAGAAAGCTTTCAAATGTGCATATCCTGCACATATTTTATGAAATGTTTCCAAGTATAGTTAAATGAATTTTTAAATAAAATATTGTTGCATCCTAGTAGTGCATCGAACATTTAAGCTTTTAAAGGTGCATATCTTATGTAAGAATGTTTCTTGCCAAGTCTTTTGTACCAATTTGGATGTTTTCAAAAGTGTGTTTGAAAGCATCATATTCGTTCCTTATGCTAATTGATTGCGTGTCTGAATGCTTTTAGAAAGGAAGATTAGTCATTAAGGGCCTAGAAATGAGTTGAGGGGCTGGCAATAAAGTATAAGGGTGGTAATCTTTCCTTGGGGGCCATGATTGCTTAATATGATAGCAATGATTTTTGTTTTAAGGAGTAGGGGAATTCTCACTTAGCGTGTGGTTGCTCATCCCTTTACTTATTCCCTTTCCCAGGTTCAGTTTGAGTAGGTATAAGAGATATTTTGAAGTTATTTTGATGCCGACCCATCAGAAGTGTTTTGCCGGCTTTGCAAGTGTTCGATACCTGCCATGTTGTAAATATTTAAGTTCATTGTTGTATGTAAAAGCATGTAGTCAGCTTTGTACCTATATCTGTATTACTTTAACCCTTGTGTTAGTTGTTTGATTGTGAGTAATCACAGACAAGTGGCCTGAGGGGTTGAATTTGGGTTATTTTAGTACATGTTATTCCTTATTACTAGCTTATAGGTAGTCTTAGCTGAGCTAAGACCCTAAAGTGTTGTTAAAACAGGGGAAACTTTTATAGTTTTGTTTTAAAATGACTATCTAGTTGCTAATCCAAACCACTAGGAAGTCCTAGCGGTGTGACCCCTCCTCGAGTTGGGGGCATTTTATTAGGTGGTATCAGAGCCATAGGTGTGCGTTATGCATTTAGATGGCATAACAGGCGTGTGTCATGTGAAATATGACCTATGTGCTTATATGACCTGTCTTGCTTAGCATTACTTATATTAACAAGTGTATAACTTGTAATATGTACGCATATGCTGATTCTTCCCTTACTATCACAGTGGTAGTGTAGGATAGTTTTCCACATCGTCGATCACGTTTATCTACTTTTTGGTTGGCCGCATGGAATGCTTTTATATTCTGGCATGTAATGGATGATGGGGAAGAGGTTGAGAAGGGAGACTTTAATTTTTATGAAGCAGTTTGGTTTCATTGCAAGAAGATCAACTACAGAAGCGGTGGATCTTGTGAGAAGATTTATGGAATTCTAGAGGAATAGAAAAAAAAAAAAAGAGGGGATTTGCATATGGTGTTCATTTATATTGAGAAGACTTATGATAGGGTGCTTTGAGAAGCGCATTGGAATTATTGAAGAAAGAATTATTTACCTTTTCATTATATTAGGATTATTAAAGATATGTATGAGAGAGTGGAGACTAAGGATTAGGATGCTAGGAAGAGACCAAAAGGACTTCCTTATTGATATTAGGTTATATCAAGGATTGGCTTTAAGCCCTTTTACAATCGTCTTGGATGAGTTCGCAAATGACATGTAGGATGAAATACCGTAGTGAATGTTGTTTGCTGCCTATACTGTCTTAATAGAGAGACACTCGAAGGAACCTAACAATATGTTAGAAAAGTAGAGACGTATGTTAGAGTCTAAAGGTTTTCGATTGAGCACTTGGAATGTAAATCAAGTAAAAGGAATGAAGAGGCACGGGAGGAAGTCACCGTTGATATGATGATACCGAAGATTAAGAGGTTTAAACCTGGGATGAAACAGAATAAAGGAAAGCAAACCGCCTAATGAAAATCGAGGAGAACATGTGGCCAGTGTGGACGTCAACACCCTGGCCAATGCGGGAGCTTTACGATCCTATGTTTTGGATGTGGTGATATGGGTCACAAAGTCGCCAATTACCCATAGAGTACATGGAATAGTCAGGGTAATATTCAGAGATCCGGAATGGGAATCAACCTAGCAGCACAAGGAAGTACATGGAATAGTCAGGGTAGTAGTCAGGGGACAATAGAAGCAATCAGAAGCCACTAACTGCCAGTCGGATGCCTAGCTAGAAGGAAAAGAGACTGGGGAACCTGCTAGCATAATGTCGGGCGTTCTTCTTATTGTGAACCCACTTTATGCCCCCATCCTGTCTGATTCTGGCGCTACTCGCCCTTTTGTTGTCCTCAATTTGTGAAGAAACTTGTTAGTAAGCCTCATGAGATGCATATACAACTTTATATGACCTCTTCCTTAGGAACTATCTATCATACCGTTCTTATCTGTAGAGATTATGTACTTTTAGTACAAGAGAAAAACCCTCCCCGATGATGATTTGGTACAACTAGAAATCCAGGAATGGGATATTGTTGTGCAGACGGATTAGATAGCTAAGCGAAAAGTGACTTGGATTGTGAAAAGAAACGCGGGGGAAGCACCCCGCAATAATAACTTGAAGTAAGCAATTTCAAGGACGAAATTCTTTTAAGGGGGGAAAGTGTAAGGCCCGCGCACTTTATTTTTTGTTAAGCGGTTCGTAACGCCTTTTTACGTTGTAAAATCTTATTTTATTTAACGATACGAGTTAAATTATTATCGACGTGCCTATGTGAGCAATGACTTTATTAAAAAGAATATTATTATCGCTATTGAAATTATTATTATTATTATTGGTTTAAAAATCTTTCAATGATTTTTAATAAGCATTATTAACGGTCATTAACGAGCACTAAATCAAGTAGAAACCCGAATACGATTAGGTTGTCAACCTTAGAAGTAGTTAGATGTTTATTAAATCGAACCTAAATATTTTTGGGAACGAGTAATCGATGAAGGGTCGTGTTATCAATTTTGGCTTTAGAATTTGGGTTACGAATTAGACAAGCGGTGCCGAGTATCGAACAACTTGGAACAGAAGTAGTAGGCTGCCCGACCCCTTTTTCTCTTTCCCCCCTACCGCGAGCCCCCCTTTCCCGACATCCATCTCTCTCTCCTCCCTGCTCTTCTTCGTCCTCCTCTCATCTCCACCATAGGTGCCACAATAGCTTGATTTCGAGCAAATTGCTTACCACACACAGCCACAAAACTCACCCATTCGACATTCCCCACAAACTAACCCCCATCTGGTGTGAATTCTGGGCAAAACTGAGAAGAACTCACCACGTTTTCGGTGGGTTTGAGCATAAAATCGAGAGCCTAGACACTTATAAAAGTTCAGCATTGCAATCTAGTTGTTAATTGCTTCAAAACCTACGCAAATTGGGGGCAAATTCGTAGCTTCGAGCACCCATCTCAAATTCAAGTCAGAGAGTGAGGTTTTGAGTAGAAATTGGGGTTTGGTTGCACAATTTGGGCACACTGTAGGTCCTGACCGTGGGTGTTGAGCAAGAGCCGAGGAGTTAGCGCTGTTCGAACACCTAAAGCCGAGCCCAGCAGCTTCGAACGATCATCTAGCTCGGAATTAAGGTGGGGATTTCTTTACTCCTAATTATTACTACTTTCAATGATTTTAATTAAATTTAGCTAGCGCATGTCGATTCTAAGTTTAGTAGTTAGTTTGGGTAAATTAGAATCGATATTGAGAGATTACAAGCATGGTACTGATTTTGGGTTAATCGTATGTTGAGTTAATGCATGGTTGAATGAACTAGTTAAATTGAGGATTTTAAGGTAAACATAATGCTGTTATCGGGCTGTCATAGTATCAGTTGTCACATTTGAAGTCTATTTAATGCTTAAGGATGCTAGTTGGACGGTTGAAGCAATTGTGGAATAAACTAAATTATGTCTAAATGTTATGGCTAAATCGGTTTGGGCATGTTAATGGTTTATTCGTAGTAATTACAATGAAATAGCATGCCTATGGATATTGGTTTGCGAACTAGAAAGTAAATATTGTTTTGAAGATTCTATTTGCATCCGTTAAGTATGCATTAAACTCTATGTTGGTTATTAAGCATAAACATTATACCAATATATGATCGTTCTATGTATTATTGGTTTGCGCATGTCAATATTGAACCTAACTTGGTAGTTGGATGGTTTGAGGTGGAACTAATGAGAAATTTGAGGTTCTTATGGTCGGTGTGGTGTGAGGAGGGAATCGGCATTGTGAATTGCGGTAATCATGTGGGTTGCGAGGCCATGTGCGGCTTATTGAGCCGATTCTGCCAAGTTGTACTATTAAGTGTGTGAATGTGCTACTTGTGAACCCTTTCCCCCCTAATATGCTCTGTGACACTATGTGACGAATTCTTGAAATTTTAGACGTCTTTTAAAAGAAGGGTCGTTTAGGAAGCTTCTTTTCATGATTGCGAATGCTTTCGAATACTTATCAATTGCCTGATTGTTTATGCAGATGTTTGTAGCCTAAAAGAAATCCTAAATCGACGAACTATTCAGTGAGTGACTCGACTGAATAGTCGATAGGTTTAGGAAGTTTAAAAGCGAACTAAAAGTGAGTTTGAAAATGTTTTAAGGCGTTGGTTTGTATATAACTTCTCCTTATGTTTAAAAGGATTTAAACGATCTGAAAAAGGGCGTCTTAAAGTATTAATTATGGAATTCAGCTTTAATTTTGTGCTAGCTGCTTATTTGAGTTTCGATTGAGTTTCGAGTTATAAGCTACTAAAATCATCACGATTTTAAGAAGCGTTTATATTGAAAAATTATAAAGAAACCTTGTTTGAATCATAAGCGAGCCAAGTATTCTAAGTTTTGAAGAGTAGCAAGCTGAGAATGATTTAAAGTTTTAATTTGCCTCACGACCCTTCTTTTAGTATAAAAAGGATTTCAAACGAACTAAAATTGGGCAACTGAATGAGTTTATTACGAAACTTCATTTGAGTTATATGCTACTTTGAGTGAGTTTATTACTTTATGCTTCAATAAGCTTCAATTGCAAATCTAGTTTCATTATTACACTTTGTTTTAATAAGCTTCAATTACGAGTCTAATTTGAATTAAACGCTAACTAAGCACCTTAAGTTGCAAATGAGTTTCGATTTATGTGTTAGCAAAATTGTTACATTTATAAGAAGCTTTTAAGTTAAAAACGAAGTCGATTTACATGTTAGCAAACTTATTTCGTTTATAAGAAGTTTTTAGGCTAAAAATGAGGATGATTTATGAGTTAGTTAACTTATTACATTTACAAGAAGCTTTTAAGTTAAAAATGAAGCCAATTTATGAGTTAGCAAACCTATTACCTTTGTAAGAAGTTTTGAAGTTAAAAACGAAGTCGATTTACGAGTTAGCAAACTATTTACGGTTATAAGAAGCTTTTTAACTTAACAACGAACGAACTATAAACATTTCGCAAGGTTATGGTCGTTTTGTTAAAAAGTATGATTTTAGCGAAGTAAGAAACCGAAAAAGAGAAATGAAATGCGATTTTAAAGGCTAAGAAAGTGCTAGGCAAATGGCTAGACCTTGATGGTGGGAATTGGACGGAAAGATGGCGCGAGCTGTTTCCGCCAAAGGCAATATTCGGCGCAAAGCTATCGCGAGCTGTTCCCCGGAACTGGACTCATAATATGATTATCTTGGTGTGAGCTGTTCCTTGATGTGTGACACGTAAGAAAACCTTGAGGGGGATTGGACTCGAGATAGGATTATCTTGGTATGAGCTGTTGCCCCACAGAGGACAATATCGAAGTTGGACTTGCTCTACTGAGACGCATTTTGGCCAAAAGTTAAGTACGTATGCCCCGGAGATAAAGGAAGTTGTGAATGACAATCCCACTTAGCAGCAATATAGATCTCCCTTAGTTGGCGCAATAAGATGTTCTTATGCTATGAGTAAGTTCCTAACAAAAAGAAAATTGGCATTTTGCTATTCTAAGCATTTCAGAAAAGAATGATTTCTAAGGGCCATTAAAAGGCCACATTGAATAAGGTTTAAAAACCTTATAAGGGTCATTAGAGGGCCATTATGAAAGACGTTCTTCTAAAGAATATGAGCCTCAAGAGGCTAAGTAATGTGTTTTTAAAAAAAGAAAGAAAGCTTTCAAATGTGCAAATCCTGCACATATTTTATGAATGTGTTTCCAAGTATAGTTAAATGAATTTTCAAATAAAATATTGTTATATCCTAGTTGTTACATCCTAGCAGTGCATCGAACATTTAAGCTTTTAAAGGTGTATATCTTATGTAAGAATGTTTCTTGCCAAGTCTTTCGTACCAATTTGGATGTTTTCAAAAGTGTGTTTGAAAGCATCATATTCGTTCCTTATGCTACTTGATTGCATGCCTGAATGCTTTTAGAAAGGAAGATTGGTCATTAAGGGCCTAGGAATGAGTTGAGGGGCTAGCAATGAAGTATAAGGGTGGTAATCTTTCCTTGGGGGCTATGATTGCCTAATATGATAGCAATGGTTTTTATTTTAAGGAGCAGGGGAATTCTCACTGAGCGTGTGGTTGCTCATCCCTTTACTTATTCCCTTTTCCAGGTTCAGTTTGAGCATGTATAAGAGATATTTTGAAGTTATTTTGATGCCGACCCATCAGAAGTTTTTTGCTGGCTTTGCAAGTGTTCGATACCTGCCATGTTGTAAATATTTAAGTTCATTGTTGTATGTAAAAGCATGTAGTCGGCTTTGTACCTATATCTGTATTACTTTAACCCTTGTGTTAGTCGTTTGATTGTGAGTAATCCCAGACAAGTGGCCTGAGGGGTTGAATTTGGGTTATTTTAGTACATGTTATTCCTTATTACTAGCTTATAGGTAGTCTTAGCTGAGCTAAGACCCTAAAGTGTTGTTAAAACAGGGGAAACTTTTACAGTTTTGTTTTAAAATGACTATCTAGTTGCTAATCCAAACCACTAGGAAGTCCTGGCGGTGTGACCCCTCCTCGAGTTGGGGGCATTTTATTAGGTGGTATCAGAGCCATAGGTGTGCGTTATGCATTTAGATGGCATAACAGGCGTGTGTCATGTGAAATATGACCTATGTGCTTATATGACCTGTCTTGCTTAGCATTACTTATATTAACAAGTGTATAACTTGTAATATGTATGCATATGCTGATTCTTCCCTTACTATCACAGTGGTAGTGTAGGATGGTTTTCCACATCGTCGATCACGTTTATCTACTTTTTGGTTGGCCGCATGGAATGCCGTTATATTCTGGCATGTAATGGATGATGGGGAAGAGGTTGAGAAGGGAGACTTTAATTTTTATGAAGCAGTTTGGTTTCATTGCAAGAAGATCAACTACAGAAGCGGTGGATCTTGTGAGAAGATTTATGGAATTCTAGAGGGATAGAAAAAAAAAAAAAAGAGGGGATTTGCATATGGTGTTCATTTATATTGAGAAGACTTATAAAGGGTGCTTTGAGAAGCGCATTGGAATTGTTGAAGAAAGAATTATTTACCTTTTCATTACATTAGGATTATTAAAGATATGTATAAGAGAGCAGAGACTAAGGATTAGGATGCTAGGAAGAGACCTAAAGGACTACCTTATTAATATTAGGTTATATCAAGGATTGGCTTTAAGCCCTTTTACAATCGTCTTGGATGAGTTCACAAATGACATGTAGGATAAAATACCATGGTGAATGTTGTTTGCTGCCTATAGTGTCTTAATAGAGAGACAGTCGAAGGAACCTAACAATATGTTAGAAAAGTAGTGACGTATTTTGGAGTCTAAAGGTTTTTGATTAAGTACTTAGAATGTAAATCAAGTGAAAGGAATGAAGAGGCAAGGGAGGAAGTCATCATTGATATGATGATACCAAAGATTAAGAGGTTTAAACCTGGGATGAAACAGGACAAAGGAAAGCAAACCACTTAATGGAAACCAAGGAAAACATGTGGCCAGTGTGAACGTCAACACTCTAGCCCATGCAGGAGCTTTACGAGCCCATGTTTTGGATGTGGTGATATGGGTCACAAAGTCGCCAATTGCCCAAAGAGTACATGGAATAGTCAGGGTAATATTCAGAGATCCGGAATGGGAATCAACCTAGCAACACAAGGAAGTCGCCTAACTGTTGGTGCTCCATTAAGGGACAATAGAAGCAATCAGAAGCCACTAACTGGTAGTCGGATGCCTAGCTAGAAGGAAAAGAGACTAGGGAACCTGCTAGCACAATGTCGGGTGTTCTTCTTATTGTGAACCCACTTTATGCCCCCATCCTGCCTGATTCTGGCGCTAGTCGCGCTTTTGTTGTCCTTGATTTGTGAAGGAACATGTTAGTAAGCTTCACGAGATGCATATACAAATTTATATGACCTCTTCCTTAGGAACTATCTATCATACCGATCTTACCTGTAGAGATTGTGTACTTTTAGTACGACTTGGACTGTGAAAAGAAACGCGGGGGAAGCACCCTGCAATAATTGCTTGAAGTAAGCAATTTCAAGGACGAAATTCTTTTATGGGGGGAAAGTGTAGGGCCCGCGCACTTTATTTTCTGTTAAGCGGTTCGTAACGCCTTTTTACGTTGTAAAATCTTATTTTATTTAACGATACGAGTTAAATTATTATCGACGTGCTTATGTGAGCAATGACTTTATTAAACAGAATATTATTATCGCTATTGAAATTATTATTATTATTATTGGTTTAAAAATCTTTCAATGATTTTTAATAAGCATTATTAACGGTTATTAACGAGCACTAAATCGAGTAGGAACCTGAATACGATTAGGTTGTCAACCTTAGAAGTAGTTATATGTTTATTAAATTGAACCTAAATATTTTAGGGAACGAGTAATCGATGAAGGGTCGTGTTATCAATTTTGGGTTTAGAATTTGAGTTACGAATTAGACTAGCGGTGCTGAGTATCGAACAGCTTGGAACAGAAGTAGCAGGGAGAGGCATTTTAAAAATTCTGCCCGACCCCATTTTCTCTTTCCCCCTTGCCGCGAGCCCCCCTTTCCCAACATCCATCTCTCTCTCCTTCCTGCTCTTCTTCTCCCTCCTCTCATCTCCACCATAAGTGCCACAATAGCTCGATTTCGAGCAAATTTCTTGCCACACACAACCACAAAACTCACCCATTTGACATTCCCCACGAACTAACCCCCATCTGGTATGAATTCTGGGCAAAACCGAGAAGAACTCACCACGTTTTCGGTGGGTTTGAGCACAAAATCGAGAGCCTAGACACTTGTAAAAGTCCAGCCTTGCAATCTAGTTGTTAATTGCTTCGAAACCTACACAAATTGGGGGTAAATTCGTAGCTTCAGGCACCCATCTCAAATTTAAGGCAGAGAGTGAGGTTTTGAGCGGAAATTAGGGTTTGGTTGCACAATTTGGGCACACTGTAGGTTTTGACCGTGGATGTTGAGCAAGCGCCGAGGAGTTGGCGCTGTTCGAACACCTAGAGCCAAGCCCAGCAGCTTCGAACGATCATCTAGCTCGGAATTGAGGTGGGGATTTCTTTACTGCTAATTATTACTATTTTCAACGATTTTAATTAAATTTGGCTAGCGCATGTCGATTCTAAGTTTAGTAGTTAGTTTGGGTAAATTAGAATCGATATTGAGAGATTACAAGCATGGTACTGATTTTGGGTTAATCGTATGTTGAGTTAATGTATGGTTGAATGAACTAGTTAAATTGAGGATTTTAAGGTAAACAGAATGCTGTTATCGGGCTATCATAGTATCAGTTGTCGCATTTGAAGTCTATTTAATGCTTAGGGATGCTAGTTGGACGGTTGAAGCAATTGTGGAATAAACTAAATTATGTCTAAATGTTATGGCTAAATCGGTTTGGGCATGTTAATGGTCCATTCGTAGTAATTACAATGAAATAGTATGCCTATGGATATTGGTTTGCGAACTAGAATGTAAATATTGTTTTGAAGTTTCTATTTGCATCCGTTAAGTATGCATTAAACTCTATGTTGGTTATTAAGCATAAACATTATACCAATATATGATCGTTCTATGTATTATTGGTTTGTGCATGTGAATATTGAACCTAACTTGGTAGTTGGATGGTTTGAGGTGGAACTAATGAGAAATTTGAGGTTCTTGTGGTCGGTGTTGTGTGAGGAGGAAGCCTAGGTTGTGAATTGCTGTAATCATGTGGATTGCGAGGCCTTGTGTGGCTTACTGAGTCGATTCTGCCAAGTTGTGCTATTAAGTGTATGAATGTGCTACTTGTGAACCCTTTCCCCCCCAATGTGTTACGTGACACTATGTGACCAATTCATGAAATTTAAGACGTCTTTTAAAAGAAGGGTCGTTTAGGAAGCTTCTCTTCATGATTGCGAATGCTTTCGAATACTTATCAATTGCCTGATTGTTTATGTAGATGTTTGTAGCCTAAAAGAAATCCTAAATCGATGAACTATTTAGTGAGTGACTCAACTGAATAGTCGATAGGTTTGGGAAGTTTAAAAGCGAACTAAAAGTGAGTTTGAAAATGTTTTAAGGTGTTGGTTTGTATACAACTTCTCCTTATGCTTAAAAGGATTTAAACGATCTGTAAAAGGGCGTCTTAAAGTATTAATTATGGAATTTAGCTTTAATTATGTGCTAGCTGCTTATTTGAGTTTCGATTGAGTTTTGAGTTACGAGGTACTAAAATCATTACTATTTTGAGAAGCGTTTATATTGAAAAACTATAAAGAAACCTTGTTTGAATCATAAGCGAGCCAAGTATTCTAAGTTTTGAAGAGTAGCAAGCTGAGAATGATTTAAAGTTTTAATTTGCTTAAGCACCCTTCTTTTAGTGTAAAAACGATTTCAAACGAATTAAAATTGGCCAACTGAATAAGTTTATTACGAAACTTCATTTGAGTTATATGCTATTTTAAGTGAGTTTATTACTTTATGCTTCAATGAGCTTCAATTACGAATCTAGTTTCATTATTACATTATGTTTTAATAAGCTTTAATTACGAATCTAGTCTGAATTAAACGCTAACTAAGTACCTTAAGTTGCAAATGAGTTTCGATTTACGTGTTAGCAAACTTGTTACATTTATAATAAGCTTTTAAGTTAAAAACGAAGTCGATTTACGTGTCAGCAAACCTATTTCATTTATACGCAGTTTTTACGTTAAAAATGAGGTTGATTTACGAGTTGGTAAACTTATTACATTTATACGAAGTTTTAAGTTAAAAACGAAGTCGATTTACGGGTTAGCAAACTTATTACTTTTATAAGAAGTTTTTAAGTTAAAAACAAAGTCGATTTACGAGTTAGGAAACTATTTACAGTTATAAGAAGCCTTTTAACTTGACAATGAACGAACTATAAACATTTCGAAAGGCCATGGTTGTTTTGTTAAAAAGTAAGAATTTAGCGAAGTAAGCAACCGAAAAAGAGAAATGAAATGCGATTTTAAAAACTAAGAAAGTGGTAGGAAAATGGCCAAACCTTAAGGGTGGGAACTGGACGCAAAGGTGGCGTGAGCTGTTTCCCCCAAAGGCAATATTGGACATAAAGTTACCGCAAGCTGTTCCCCCCAAAGGCAATATTGGACATAAAGTTACCGCGAGCTGTTCTCGGGAACTGGACTCAAGATATGATTATCTTGTTGTGAGCTGTTCCCTAATGTGTGACATGCAAGAAAACCTTAAGGGGGACTGGACTCAAGATATGATTATCTTGGTGTGAGCTGTTGCCCCACAGAGGACAATATCGAAGTTAGAGTTGCTCTACTAAGATGCGTTTTAGCCAAAAGTTAAATACATATACCCCGGCGATAACGTAAGTCATGAGTGATGATCTCACTTAGCGGTAGTATAGATCTCCCCTAGTCGGCACAATAAGATGTTCTTATGCTATGAGTAGGTTCCTTTAAAAAAAAGAAAATTGGCAATTTGCTATTTTAAGCATTTAAGAAAAGAATGATTTCTAAAGGCCATTACGAGGCCATATTAAATAAGATTTGAAAACCTTATACGGGTCATTAGAGGACCATTACGAAAGAAGATCTTCTAAAGAATATGAGCCTCAAGAGGCTAAGTAAAGTGTTTTTAAGAAAAGAAAGAAAGCTTTCAAATGCGCATATCCTGTGCATATTTGATGAACGTGTTTCCAAGTATAGTTAAATGAATTTTCAAATAAAATATGGATACATCCTAGTAGTGCATCGGACATTTAAGCTTTTAAAGGTGCATATCTTATGCAAGAATGTTTCTTGCCAAGTCTTTCATGCTAATTTGGATGTTTTGAGAGTTTTTAGAAAGAATTATAAGCTTTAAAGAAGTTAGAGTGATTTATAAACTATTCTTGGAATATATTGAGAGCTATGTTTTCAAAAGTGTGTTTGAAAGCATCACATTCGTTCCTTATGCTACCTGATTACGTGCCTGAATGCTTGTCAGAAGAAAAGATTGGTCATTAAGGACCTAGGAATGAGTTGAGGGGCTAGCAATGAAGTATAAGGGTGGTTGCTTGATATGATTGCCTGATATGATAGCAATGCCTTAGGGGCTATGGTTGCCTGATATGATAGAAATGGTTTTGGTTTTAAGGAGTAGGGGAATTCTCGCTGAGCGTGTGGTTGCTCATCCCTTTACTCATTCTCTTTTCCAGGTTCAGTTTGAGCAGGTATAAGAGATATTTTAAAGTTATTTTGATGCCGACCCATCAGAAGTCTTTCACCGGCTTTGCAAGTGCTCGATACCTACCTTGTTGTAAATATTTAAGTTCATTGTTGTATGTGAAAGCATGTAGTCGGCTTTGTACCTGTATCTGTATTACTTTAACCCTTGTGTTAGTTGTTTGATTATGAGTAATCCCGGACAAGTGGCCTGAGGGGTTGAATTTAGGTTATTTTAGCAGATGTTATACCTTATTACCAGCTTACAGGTCCTTAGCTGAGCTAAGACCCTAAAGTGTTGCTAAAACAAGGGAAACTTTTGCAGTTTTGTTTTAGAATGACTATCTAATTACTAATCCAAACCACTAGGAAGTCCTAACAGTGTGACCCCTCCACGGGTTGGGGGCATTATAGTAGGTGTTATCAGAGCCATAGGTGTACATTATGCATTTAGATAGCATAACAGGCATGTGTCATGTGAAATATGACCTATGTGCTTATATAACCTATCTTGCTTAGCATTACTTGTATTAATAAGTGTATAACTTATAATATGTATGTATATGCCGATTCTTCCGTTCCTATCACAGTGGTAGTGTAGGATGGTTTTCCACATCATCGATCACGTTTATCTACCTTTTTGTTGGCCGCATGGAATGCGGTTATATTCTGGCATGCAATGGATGATGGGGAAGAGGTTGAGGAGGGAGACTTTAATTCTTGTGAAGCAGTTTGGTTTCATTACAAGAAGATCAACTACAGAAGCGGTGAATCTTATAAGAAGATTTATGGAATTCTAGAGGGATAGAAAAAAAAAAAAAAGACGGGATTTGCATATGGTGTTCATTTATATTAAGATGACTTATGATAGGGTGCTTTAAGAAGTGCGTTGGAATTGTTGAAGAAAGAATTATTTACCTTTTCATTATATTAGGATTATTAAAGATATGTATGAGAGGGCGGAGACTAAGGATTAGGATGCTAGGAAGAGACCAAAAGGACTTCCTTATTGATATTAGGTTATATCAAGGATTGGCTTTAAGCCCTTTTACAATCGTCTTGGATGAGTTCACAAATGACATGTAGGATGAAATACCGTGCTGAATGTTGGTTGCTGCCTATACTGTCTTAATAGAAAGACATTCGAAGGAACCTAACAATATGTTAGAAAAGTAGAGACGTATTTTGGAGTCTGAAGGTTTTCGATTGAGTGCTTGGATTATGAGCCAAGTGAAAGGAATGAAGAGGCACGAGAGGAAGTCACCATTAATATGATGATACCGAAGATTAAGAGGTTTAAACCTGGGATGAAACAGGACAAAGGAAAGCAAACCGCCCAATGGAAACCGAGGAAGACATGTAGCCAGTGTGGACGTCAACACCCTGGCCCATGTAGGAGCTTTACGAGCCCATATTTTGGATGCGGTGATATGGGTCACAAAGTCGCCAATTGCCCAAGGACTACATGGAATAGTCAGGGCAAAATTCAGAGATCCAGAATGAGAATCAACCTAGTGGCACAAGGCAGTTGCCCAACCGTTGGTGCTCCATCAGGGGACAATAGAAGCAACCAGAAGCCACTAACTGGCAATCGGATGCCTAGCTAGAAGGAAAAGAGACTAGGGAATCTGGTAGCACAATATCAGGCATTCTTCTTATTGTTAACCCACTTCATGCCCCCATCCTGTCTGATTCTGGCACTGCTCGCCCTTTTGTGGTCCTTGATTTGTGAAGAAACTTGTTAGTTAGCCTCACGAGATGCATATACAACTTTATATGACCTCGTCCTTAGGAACTATCTATCATACCAATCTTACCTGTAGAGATTGTGTACTTCTAGTACAAGAGAAAAACCCTCCTCGATGATGCTTTGGTGTGACTAGAAATCCAGGAATGGGATGTTGTTGTGGAGACGGATTAGATAGCTAAGTGAAAAGTGACTTGGATTGTGAAAAGAAACGCGGGGGAAGCACCCCACAATAATTCCTTCAAGTAAGCAATTTCGAGGACGAAATTCTTTTAAGGGGGCGAGTGTAAGGCCCGCATACTTTATTTTTTGTTAAGCGGTTCGTAACGCCTTTTGACGTTGTAAAATCTTGTTTTATTTAACGATACGAGTTAAATTATTATCGACGTGCCTATGTGAACTATGACTTTATTAAAAAGAATATTATTATCGCTATTGAAATTATTATTATTATTATTGGTTTGAAAATCTTTCAATGATTTTTAATAAGCATTATTAACGGTTTTTAATGAGTACTAAATTAAGTAGGAACCCGAATACGATTAGGTGATCAACTTTAGAAATAGTTCGATGTTTATTAAATCGAACCTAAATATTTTTAGGAACGAGTAATCGGTGAAGGGTCGTGCTTTCAATTTTGGGTTTAGAATTTGGGTTACGAATTAGACTAGCGGTGCCCAGTATCGAACAGCTTGGAACAAAAATAGCAGGGAGGGGCATTTTAGTAATTTTGCCCAACCCCTTTCTCTCTTTCCCCCTGCCGCGAGCCCCCCCTCCCGACATCCATCTCTCTCTCCTCCCTCATCTTCTTCTTCCTCCTCTCGTCTCCATTATAGGAGCCACAAGAGCTGGATTTCAAGAAAATTTCTCGCCACACACAGCCACAAAACTCACCCATTCGACATTCCCCATGAACTAACCCCGATCTGGTGTGAATTCTGGGCAAACCGAGAAGAACTCACCACGTTTTCAGTGGGTTTGAGCGTAAATTCAAGAGCCTAGACACTTGTAAAAGTTCAACCTTGCAATCTAGTTGTTAATTGCTTCGAAACCTATACAAATTGGGGGAAAATTCATAGCTTCAGGAACCCATCTCAAATTCAAGTTAGAGGGTGAGGTTTTGAGTAGAAATTGGGGTTTGGTTGCACGATTTGGGCACGCTGTAAGTTCTGACCATGCGTGTTGAGCAAGAGTCGAGGAGTTAGCGTTGTTTGAACACCTAGAGCCGAGCCTAGCAGCTTCGAATGATCATCCAGCTCGAAATTGAGGTGGGGATTTCTTTACTCCTAATTATTACTATTTTCAATGATTTTAACTAAATTTAGCTAGCGCATGTCGATTCTAAGTTTAGTAGTTAGTTTGGGTAAATTAGAATTGATATTGAGAGATTACAAGCATGGTACTGATTTTGGGCTAGTCGTATGTTGTGTTAATGCATGGTTGAATGAACTAGTTAAATTGAGGATTTTAAAGTAAACAGAATGCTATTATCGGGCTGTCATAGCATCAGTTGTCGCATTTGAAGTCTATTTAATGCTTAAGGATGCTAGTTGGACGGTTGAAGCAATTGTGGAATAAACTGAATTATGTCTGAATGTTATGGCTAAATCGGTTTGGGCATGTTAATGGTCTATTTGTAGTAATTACAATGAAATACTATGCCTATGGATATTGGTTTGCGAACTAGAAAGTAAATATTATTTTGAAGTTTCTATTTGCATCAGTTAAGTATATGTTAAACTCTACGTTGGTTATTAAGCATAAATGTTGTACCAATATATGATCGTTCTATGTATTATTGGTTTGGGCATGTCAATATTGAACCGAGCTTGGTAGTTGGATGGTTTGAAGCGGAACTAATGAGAAATTTGAGGTTCTTGTGATCGGTGTTGTGTCAGGAGAGAGGCTGGGTTATGAATTGCTATAATCATGTGGATTGCGAGGCCATATGTGGCTTATAGAGTAGATTTTGCCAAGTTGTACTATGAAGTGTGTGAATGTGCTACTTGTGAACCCTTTTCCCCCCAATGTGCTACGTGACACTATGTGACCAATTCTTGAAATTTTAGACGTCTTTTAATAGAAGGGTCGTCTAGAAAACTTCTTTTCATGATTAAGATTGCTTTCAAATACTTATCAACTGCCTGATAGTTTATGCAGATGTTTGTAGCCTAAAAGAAATCCCAAATCGATGAACTATTCAGTGAGTAACTCGACTGAATAGCCGATAGGTTTAGGAAGTTTAAAAGCGAACTAAAAGTGAGTTTGAAAATATTTTAAGGCGTTGGTTTGTATATAACTTCTCCTTATGTTTAAAGGATTTAAACATTCTGAAAAAGGGCATCTTAAAGTATTAATTATGGAATTTAGCTTTAATTATGTGCTAGCTACTTATTTGAGTTTCGAGTTACGAGCTACTAAAATCATTACGATTTTAAGAAGCGTTCATATTGAAAAATTATAAGAAAATCTTGTTTGAATCATAAGCGAGCCAAGTATTCCAAGTTTTGAAGAGTGGTAAGCTGAGAATGATTTAAAGTTTTAATTTGCTTAAGCACCCTTCTTTTCGTATAAAAAGAATTTTAAACAAACTAAAATTAGGCAGCTGAATGAGTTTATTACGAAAATTCATTTGAGTTATGTGCTACTTTGAGTGAGTTTATTACCTTATGCTTTAATAAGCTTCAATTACGAATACCCTTCTTTTAGTGTAAAAAGGATTTTAAATGAACTAAAATTGGGCTGCTGAATGAGTTTATTACAAAACTTCATTTGAGTTATATGCTACTTTGAGTGAGTTTATTACCTTATGCTTTAATAAGCTTCAATTACGAATCTAGTTTCATTATTACATTATGTTTTAGTAAACTTCAATTACGAATCTAGTTTGAGCTAAACGCTAACTAAGTACCTTAAGTTGCAAATGAGTTTCGATTTACGTGTTAGCAAACTTGTTACGTTTATAAGAAGCTTTTAAGTTAAAAACGAAGTCAATTTATATGTTAGCAAACTTATTTCGTTTATACGGAGTTTTTAGGTTAAAAATGACGATGATTTATGGGTTAGTACTTATTACATTTATAAGAAGCTTTTAAGTTAAAAACAAAGTCGATTTATGAGTTAGTAAACTTATTACCCTTATAAGAAGGTTTTAAGTTAAAAACAAAGTCGATTTACGAGTTAGCAAACTATTTACAGTTATAAGAAGCTTTTTAACTCAACAATAAACGAACTATAAACATTTCAAAAGGTTATGGTCGTTTTGTTAAAAAGTAAGATTTTAGCGAAGTAAGCGACTGAAAAAGAGAAATGAAATACGATTTTAAAGGCTAAGAAAGTGCTAGACAAATGGCTAGACCTTAAGGGTGGGAACTGGATGCAAACATGGCATGAGTTGTATCCCCCAAAGGTAATATTAGGAGCTGGATGCAAGGATGGCGTGAGCTGTTCTCGGGAACTGGACTCAAGATATGATTATCTTAGTGCGAGCTGTCCCCTGATGTGTGACGCATAAGAAAACTTTGAGGGGGACTGGACTCAAGATATGATTATCTTGGTGTAAGCTGTTTTCCCACAGAGGACAATATTGAAATTAGAGTTGCTCTGCTAAGACGCGTTTTGGCCAAAAGTTAAGTACGTACACCCCGAGGATAACATGAGTTGTGAGTGACGATTTCCCCTAGGAGCAGTTTAGATCTCCCCTAGCTGACACAATAAGACGTTTTTATGCTATGAGTAAGTTCCTAATAAAAACAAAATTGGCATTTTGCCATTTTAAGCATTTCAGAAAAGAAAGATTTCTAAGGGCCATTATGAGGTCATATCGAATAAGATTTGAAAAGCTTATAAGGGTTATTAGAGGACCATTACGAAAGAAGTTCTTCTAAAGAATATAAGCCTCAAAAGGCTAAGTAAAGTGTTTTAAGAAAAGAAAGAAAGCTTTCAAATGTGCATATCCTGCACATATTTTATGAACGTATTTCCAAGTACAGTTAAATGAATTTTCAAATAAAGTATGGTTACATCCTAGTAGTGTATCGAACATTTAAGCTTTTAAAGGTACATATCTTATGTAGGAATTTTCTTGCCAAGTCTTTCTTACCAATTTGGATGTTTTAGGAGCTTTTAGAAAGAATTATAAGCTTCAAAGAAGTTAGCGTGATTTATAAACTATTCTTGGAATATATTGAGAGTCACTATGTTTTCAAAAGTGTGTTTGAAAGCATCATATTCGTTCCTTGTGCTACTTGATTACATGCATGAATGCTTGTTAGAAAGGAACATTGGTCATTAAGGGCCTAGGAATGAGTTGAGGGGCTAGCAACGAAGCATAAGGGTGGTAATCTTTCCTTGGAGGGGCTATAATTGCCTAATATGATAGTATTGTATAAATATGTGATATATGACTATTATTGGCATTATTACCTACAAATGGTTTTGGTTTTAAGGAGTAGGGGAATTCTCACTGAGTGTGTGGTTGCTCATCCCTTTACTTATTCCCTTTTCCAGGTTCATTTTGAGCAGGTATAAGAGATATTTTGAAATTATTTTGATGCCGACCCATCAGAAGTCTTTTGCCGGCTTTGCAAGTGTTCGATACCTACCACGTTGTAAATATTTAAGTTCATTGTTGTATATGAAAGCATGTAGTCGGCTCTGTACCTATATCTATATTACTTTAACCCTTGTGTTAGTTGTTTGATTGTGAGTAATCCCGGACAAGTGGCTCGAGGGGTTGAATTTGGGTTATTTTAGCGCATGTTATACCTTGTTACCAGCTTATAGGTACCCTTAGCTGAGCTAAGACCCTAAAGTGTTGCTAAAATAGGGGAAACTCTTATAGTTTTGTTTTAGAATGACTATCTAAATGCTAATCCAAACCCTCGATCTTCAAGAGCCTGGCGGTGTGACCCCTCCTCAGGTTGGGGGTGTTACAAAGAGGGGCTGCAACCGCGGTGGTCACAGCAGCGAGACGCCGGTGAGGGCGAGCCAGAAGGGATGAAGGCGGCAACCGATCGTCAACGGCGAGCAGGGAGGAAGGGAGAGGAAGCATATCAGGTGGAGCACGAAAAACCGAGCCTTGGGTCGAGCCCTAACCACCGTGATGACCGAGGTGGTCTGTCCTGATCTAGATGGCTAGGGACCAAGATCGAGCGAGGGAAGAGGCAGAACGGAACAGCAATAGTAGGGCAACTAAGTGGCATGCATCCAAACCGAACCCTAGGTCAGCTTATTAGCTTGGAGTTCAGGTGGGTGTTTCTCGCCTCCTAAGTATTAGTAATTTTGAAACATCTTAACCCTTAAAATGAGATGCATGTTAGTTTAATGTTGATTAGGCTGAACGAAATTGTGAAGTGATTATGCATGTTAGTTCAATTGAACATATGTGCATGTATAGCTTAACATGTTGATTGAATTCAGGCCTAGATTATGCATGCTAATTTAGTTAGTTCATGTTTAAAAGTAGCCTTGAAATGACCTAAGCATGCTTTAATTCGATGCCTATTAATTTAGTTAATTCGTACTAGAAATTGGCTTCGAAAGAATCTAAGAATGTTTCAAATTGAAGCATGTCAAGTTAGTTGATTCATGTTTGAAAAATGGCCTTTGAGATGACAAAAGAATGCCTTAAGTCGATGCATGCTAATATGGTTAATTCATGCTTAAAATGACTTGGAAAACGACATAGTAACCTTGGTTAGTTAAAATAGATACGTAAGCCTTAATGTGACTAAGTTATGCTTTAAAGTTACACAAATTGGGCATGCTTATTACTTTGAATCGAGGCTTGTTAAATCAGTTAATTCGTCCTTGAAAGCAACTACGAAAAGAACTAAGAATGCCTTGAATCGATGCCTGTTAAGTTAGCTAAATCATGTTTAGAAGTAGCTTTTGAAACGGCCTAAGCAAGTTTGAATCGATGCTTGTTAAGTTAAGTGAATTTATGCTTCGAAAATGACATGAGTATGGCATGCTTGTTTCCTAAATGTGAATTATGAATGTAAACTAGCTTCATGCCTTGCTAGTTCATTTCAGTTCGTCACGTACTTTACTTAAGGAAATGTATGTATATGTCCATATGTGCTTGATGTATCACACTGCCAGATGATGCTGCTTGCTCAGGTAAGTACATAAGCCCTATTGCACATTTCTTTATAAGCTTTCGTGATAATATGCTATGGTTATGGAATTCAAAACCGAGTTGATAGTCGGATGGCTTGAGGATGAACTGATGAGAATTTTCAGGTTCTTTGTGGTCGGTGTTGTGTGAGGAGGGAGCCGGTGTTGTGCTTAACCGCAATCGTGTGGATTGCGAGACCATGTGTGGCTTATTCTGTTGAGTTTGATTATGAAGTGTTTGAATGTGTTACGTGCAAACTCCCTTCCCTTTTATGTCATTAAGTTTCATCTTATGAGTGAAGGTGAGTTTGAAAAGGAAAGTTTTCATGGTTGTAACGAATAATAGCCATAACTACTAGCAATCGATGGCCTATGTTAACTATACGAATATAGTTTTGGGAGTGAACTCGATAGAATGGGGGAATCCCAAAGGAATTTAAATAAAAAGTTGTATGAAAAAGGATTTCGCTATGAGATGCAGCAAACTTATTAGCCGTTATGGCCATACACTTTAAATTAGCTAAGATATTATGCTTAGGAACAATAAGATGGGAGTGAACCTACTTGAACAGGGGAATTCCTAGCCTAAGGAGTAATCCCAATAGTGGGAAGCCCTAGGGACCCTGACGAGGGTTAAGGTCCAAAAGTTAGTTGCCATCCCAGGAGTAAGAGCTTAGTGTGAGCGATAGTCTTTCTAAGGGTTGAGAATAGATCTCACCTAATGAGCACAACATGATGATCTTATGCTCAGAGTATTTTCCTAATAAGTAAGAAAAGCAGTCGGCATTTTGCCTGTTTAAGTATTTCAGAAAGAATGTTTTTAAAGGTCATTACAGGACCAATATAAAAGAGATTCGTTTAAAGAATATGCGCCTCAAAGAGGCTAAGAAAAGAGCTTTATGAGCCGCAAGAGGCTAAGAAAAGAGTTTTTATGAGCCTCAAGAGGCTAAGTAAGGT
>JAKOGI010000536.1:465847-478347 GCA_029747015.1 Carnegiea gigantea | reverse complement strand
CCCAATGGATAGGATCATAAGCTGGAATGTGAGGGGCATGAACAGCCCTAATAAGCAAGAAGACATTAAGATTTTCTTGCAGTAGCATCAAGCTGGTTTGGTTGGATTCTTGGAAACAAAGGTACAGGCACACAATATAGCTAATGTGATGGGAAAAATCTACCCAAATTGGGAATAGTTACACAATGCCACTGACATAGAGAGGGGCAGAATAATTGTCAGCTAGCATCCTGTAAGATACCAGTTCTTTTTGCTTCATATGAATGACCAAGTAATTCATGGCAAAGCTTTCCAGCTGTCTACAAACAAATGGTTTGAGATTACATTTGTCTATGGAAGGAATGTAGGAGACCAAAGACTTTCCTTATGGAATAGCCTAAAATATATATCACAATCCCTCAATAGGCCATGGAGTGTGATTGGAGACTTCAACTTAGCGCTGCACCAAGGGGAGAGACTAGGGGGGATAGAGATCACTGATGGAGAGATGAGAAGCTTTGTAGACTGCATCCAACAATGTAACCTGCAAGAGTTTTGCTATGAATGAGCTTTTTTCACATGGACAAATAAGACTATATGGTTAAGAATTGATAAGGCATTACATAATAAACTATGGTATGATGCCTTTGTTTACACACATGTGCATTATAAATCTCAAGGGCTATCTGATCATACCCCAATCATCATTAATTTCCCTCATCTTCCCAAGTGAAAGCCCATATTCCTATTTTATGATATGTGGACTAAGGATAGAGGGTTCAAAGGACTGGTTCGGCATTACCTGGCACAGCCCCATGCTGACACTCCTCTAAAGCAACTTCAGGAAGTGCTCTGTAGGTTGAGAAAACCACTTCAGTAGCTGAATAAAAGCAAATATAACGACATTTGCACACAGCAGGCAAAAGCCAGATTAGACCTTTTGCATATCCAAGCCCTGTTGCAGTAGGACCCTCTCAATTCTGCGCTCCTCTAAAAAGAAACTCAGAATAACGAATCCTATGTCTTAATCAACCATTCTGCCATTTCCCTCATTAAGCAACCAAGTAAAGTTGAATGGCTTGGTTTTAGGGATGAATGCTCAAGAATGTTCATGGCAAGAGTCAAACAAAGGAAGGCCTTAACTAGCACTTTTCATATCAAGGACCAGCATGACCAAAGGGTGGAGGGGTTTGAGGATGTGGCAAGAGTTATGACAAAGTGCTATCAAGAGCTCCTGGGAAGGAAAAACCCCCACAAAACCAGAGTAGATCCCCTGGTAATAGAGGAGGGGAGATGTCTTTTCATTAACCAGCAAATCTTCCTATGCCAACCATTTTAGGACTGAGATATTAAGAAGGTGTTTTTCTCAATACCTAAACAAAAATCCCCTAGCCCTAATGGGTACAATAGTGGGTTTTACAAGGTAATTTGGGAAGACATTAGCCCTTTGGTATGATCAGCCATACAGAAATTCTTTTCAGGAGGACACTTACCAAGTTTCTTTGGGCAAACAAAGCTCATCTTATCACCGAAGGTCCCAAACCCTAAAAGGGCTAAAGACTTTAGGCCAATTCCTTGCTGCAATGTGGTCTATAAATGTATAACAAAATTGATATGCAACAGGCTGAAAGAGGCTCTTCCATACATCATTGATGCTAGTCAAGGGGCTTTTGTCCAAGGGAGGGAACTTCTATACAATGTACTACTTTGCCAAGATATGGCTAGAGGATACACAAGGAAGCACACCCCCCTAGCTGCATAATGAAAGTGGACTTACACAAGGCATTTGACTCAGTCCATTGGGAGTTCATCCAAGAACTGCTTAATGCTCTCAAATTCCCTCCTCTATTTACAAAATGAATCATGTGTTGCATTTCCTCAGTGCAGTTTGCCATTAGCATCAATGGACAACAGGGGGAGTTCTTTAGAGGGGAAAGGGGACTGAAACAAGGAGATCCACTCTCCCCCCTACTTTTTGTGATAACCATGGACTATCTTTCAGGGTTGTTCAGGATAGCTAGTTCACAACCTAGTTTTGCATATCACCTCCACTGTAAGAAGCTGGGACTGACCCACCTCATGTTTGCAGATGATCTAATTATTTTTAGTAAAGCTCACCCCCTATCACTGCAAGTCCTAGTGAAGGCCTTCCAAGATTTTACCCAATGCACAGGGCTCAAGGCAAACATGGATAAATCAAACATGATCTTTAGAGGGGATTGCTTAGCTATTTAGAATGAATGTTTGGAGATTACAGGTTTCACTGAGGGCCACCTCCCATTTAAATATTTGGGGATACCCATTATTGGCAGTAGGCTCACCAAAGGAGAATGCAGACTATTGGTTGCAAAAGTCACAGCAAAGATCAGAGTTTGGGCATCTAGACACATATCATATGTAGGGAGGCTGGTGCTGATAAATACTTTATTTAACCTGCTCAGCTTTTGGGCAACGGTTTTCATTATCCCACAGGAGGTGGTTGACCAAGTTACAAAGGTATACAGGAACTTCATGTGGGGGGGGAGTCGGGGATTATAAAAAAGCTCCTTATGCTGCTTGGGGCAGAGTATGTATGTGTTAGACCTGTATTTTTGTCGTACTTGCTTATCAAATATTATGCCTGTTGGGTTGGAAAATTTTATTTTAATATCCACCAACCTACAACTGCCGTATTGCCCAAGTTATTGATCTATTCAACTTTAGATCCCAAAAATAGATTGCCTAAAGTTGCGTAACAAGACAAGCCTTTGATTCCTTGAAGTTTTAACAAAAACAATTCCCAAATAAGTTCAGATTATTAAACCTTGGTAATAGTTTTGTAATTTACTAAATCGATCTTTAATATAATCAAAGGGCCAGTAAGCTGACCAGCAATTATATTTAGGAATTCAGTTTAAGATTAGAGGCCTGGGAATTCAAATATTAATACAATAGGTTGAAGTTTTGTGGTAGAATTGAATTAAAAAAAAAAAGAAGAAGGGGATTAAAATTAATCCACACGCGTGAACCCCCCGTGCCTGCTTCTTCTTCCTGCTTCACGCATGACCCGACACCCCCTTCTCTCTGCCCGTTCTTCTACTTCCTCCACCATTCACGGACCTTAAGCTCCACACCTGCCTTCTCTTCTCTGTTCCTCGCTACCACGCCGTGCCTTAGGCCTGACTGGGCCCCAGGCGACGCCCACTAGGTGCCAGCATCTTCCCCTGCGCATGGCCGAGCCCATTTCAGCGCAGAACCGACCGAACACCGGAGGATTTCGCGCATGTAGGTCAGAATTCGAGCAACCTTACCTCTATAAATTGAATCCTTGGTTTAATTTCCTTCAATTCATGCTAATTGTGCTTGAATTCTTCAAAAATCACGAGTTAGGGTTTTGGGTTTGGTGGTGTTCGAACCTCACGCGAAGGCAGCCGATTTTCTGGGTGTGTGGAGTCCGAAATTTAGCTTCAATCTAGCCAATTTGCACGCATATAGCTTGGATTCGAGGTGGGT
Organism: Carnegiea gigantea; assembly: GCA_029747015.1. Lineage (NCBI taxonomy): Eukaryota > Viridiplantae > Streptophyta > Magnoliopsida > Caryophyllales > Cactaceae > Carnegiea > Carnegiea gigantea. Next base: position 474,876 of record JAKOGI010000536.1, on the reverse strand, counting down.
AAACCTTTAATCCCTCATATTTTAAGGATTTCGAATAATAATTATATGGATCAGTTTACTAAATTGGTAGATTGGATTATTGTTGTATGAATTCGCTTGTATGTGTGGGCAAACAAATGAATTAAGCATTGCCATGCTAAGGCAGCACCAAAGTATTCTTGAAAGGTTGCCAAATGTTTTAAAATGGTGGCTTTCATGATTTAGAACTGCATATAACTCCCTAAAGTTGCTTTCGATTTTCATATCAAACCAGTTAGCATTGAAGATCGTTTGGGAACGTTTTAAGCCTTTAGTTTATCCTCACACCCGTCTTGAGTTTAAAATGGAGTTTTCAAATGAATCTAGCTTACATTTATTGCTAACTAAGTATCTAAGTTATGATTTGGCACATAGCATTTGAGTTAGAAACGAAGTCGTTTTTATGATTTAGCAACCCTATTACGCTTATACGAAGCTTTCAAGCTAGAATCAAAGTCGTTTTATGATTAGGCAACCTTATTATGTTTATAAAGAGCCCTTTAGTTAAAAACGAAGTTGTTTTACAATTTAATAAACTTACTACGTCTATACGAAGCATTCAAGTGAGAAACTAAGTCATTTTACGATTTAGTAAACGTGTTACGTTTATAAGAAACTTTAAGTTTAAAGTGAAGTCATTTTACAAGTAATGAACGTATTACGAAACTTTTAAGTCAAAAATGAAGTCATTTTACAAATTAGCAAACGTTTTACGTCTATAGGAAGTTTCTTAAGTTAAAAATGAAGTCATTTTGCGAGTTAGTAGCCGTATTACGTTTATATGAAGCTTTGAAGTTAAAAACGAAATCGTTTTACGACTTAACAAGCTTATTAGGTTTTTAAGAAGTTTTGAAGTTTCAAAAGAAGTCGTTTTATGTGTTATTAGACTCATAACGTCTATGAGAAGCTTTTAAGCTTCGAACGTAGTTGAATTAAGCATTGACTAAACACGTTACGTTTCTAATGAGTTTTAATTTACGATTTAGTAGACATATTACATTTAAAAGAAGCTTTTAGCTAAAACGTGAAGTCGTTTTATGAGTCAGCAGTCGTTTCACATTTACACGAAGCATTTAAGTTAGACACTATGTCGTTTTACGATTTAGTAAACAATTTACGTTATAAGAAGTCTTTAAGTTATTTATGAAGCCGATTTACGTGCTAACAAATCTTATTTTGTTTCTAAGAAGCTTGTAAGTTTAAAATGAAGAGATTTTACAAACTAACAAACGTATTACGTTATTAAGAAGCTTTTAAGTTAAAAACGAAATTGTTTTACGGTTTAGCAAACTAATTACGTTTATACGAAGCTTTTAAGTTAGAAACGAAGTCGTTTTTCGAATTCGTAAACGTATTTTACGAGGTTAGTTTTCACGTTAGCAAATTTATTTCGATTATGAAAAGCTTTTAAACTATCCGCGAAATCCATTTATGAGTTAGTAAACTTGGCTTGTATCATGTTCATCCTTTTGCATTTGAAAGATTATAATGAGCGTAAAAAGGGCAACTGAAGGTGATTATTTACGAATCCGAGCTTTCAAGTGCACGCTAGTAGCTACCAAGTTTTGAATCGTGAGTTAGTATACTCGCCATGTTTTTAAGAGGCCTTTCTTATTGTTTGCCTAAAGCTAAAGTTGTAAGAAAATTATGTTTTCATGTTTTAAGTTTATGAAACCTATATATGAATAAGTAAAAGCATGTTTGTCTACTAAGTATGTATGTGTATGAATGTTATAAGTTCCTAAGATATATATATATGAATAAGTATAAGTATGTATGTGTACGAATGGTTATGTTTATGTCTATGTGTACGTAGAGGAGCTACTTTAGGAAGTTTAAGCTTAAGTCTGAGACCCAGGGATGGTGGCTTAGTTCCTACCTGGTATCACATATATTATGTTATGATAGATTCAGGGATGGTGGTTTGATTCCCGCTTGAAGTCCAAGTATGAAAATTATGTCCCAGCACAGTATGATGTCTGTCCGGATAGGCGTCTGTTGCCGCTCGAGTTTGGCCGACTCGGGATGGCAGTAGCAAAGTACCTCTAAGAGTCTAGTCTCCTCATTTACGTGAATAAGTTACTATGTATGATTTTCGATAAGTGAAACTTATGCGTAAAACCCCTTTTATGCTATGTTTCCGGGTTTACGTAACTTTATTATGTTAAGTCAACGCATTACGGTTTCTTCTAAAGTTAAGCCTTTTGGTATGACTATTCCTTCACTCGATTTATGGTTTGAATATGATGTATTATGTGAAAGCTCTTTAACTAAAATGAATTACGAAAGGCTTGCGTAAGTTAATATGTATTTTAAGTGTGTTTTGGGAGGGAGGGTTTATTCACTGAGCGGTGGTTGCTCATTCCCATCACTTTTCCCCTTTTTCCCAGATCCACAGGTATGTGATTGACGCGTGGAGTGCAACAAGGATGGACTTGCTTGGTTTCATTGTGATGTGACTATGTAATATTGATTATGTTTGTAAGGTTTATGAAAAATGGAAAGCTCTGAATACTCTGGGCGTGTGGCCCGTAGAGTTGTAAACTCGGACGTGTAGCCGTAGAGTTGTTGGTATTATTTAGTACCTTTTTGTATTGCAGGGGTGTAATGTAAGGCTTAGGCCTGGGGAAATGATCAGTTTTCAGGGGAAACTCTATCCATTTTGCCCCAGAAATTAAGAAAATCCTAACATTCCTAGCCATAGGGTTAAACTCCAGACCCAATTATGTTATAGTGGCTTAAGTTTTAAATATTAAGTCTCAATAGGTTATGTTTCAAATAGGTTTAAGCAAGTTTCCTTAACAGTCTTTTCCCAGGGGAAGGCTATGGTGTGTAACACGACCAGCATGAGGTCGGGGGTGTTACATTTGGTGGTATCAGAGCTATAGGGTTTAGAAAATGATAAAAGAAAATGAGATTTGACCCGCCGATATGTTTTTATGTGCTAAGAGTTATATGTTATATGCTACGTGTTATATGCTATGCGATGTATGTTGTATATTAAGTGTTAAGTGTTAAGTGTTAAGTGTTAAATTATTGTAAGCTTACTAGGAGGGGGTTGATGGAGATTCGTTTATAAGTAATACATGTGTATGACGCACATAAGTGACCTGGAGTATTATTACGAGTGCAGGAATTAAGATAGTATACGATATATTGGAAGAGAGGCAAAATCCTCCTCCACCTCCGCCTCCACCTCCAAATGATGGGATGGAGATACTAATTAAATTTCTAAAGCTTAAGCCACCTACGTTTGACGGAACACCAGACCCAATTCAGTATGAGTACTGGAAGAGGAAGATTGAAGGATTGTTCGAAGTCATGGAGTGTCCTGCCAATCATAAGGTGAGATTCGCAGCTCACTTATTTGAGAAAGATGCTAGCTTTTGGTGGGATACGGTTAAGCCAAAAGAAGACGAATAACCACTAACTTGGGCAGAGTTCAAGGGTTTATTAGATGAAAAATACTACCCTAAGGAGGTAAAATGGGCTAAGGAGCAGGAATTTTTGAACTTAAACCAGGAAAAAATGCCAGTTATTGAATATATGTCTAAGTTTAATGAATTGAGTAGGTTTGCTCCTCATCAAGTGGCGAATAAGGAAATGAAAATGGAATGATTTGAGAGAGGCCTCAAATCTAAGCTAAATACAAACATGGCTACACTAACCTTTCCAAATCTCCAAACGATGTACCAAAAAGCCATCAAAGTGGAGTGTGTTATAGATGAGTGTGAGGCATCTGAGTTAGCTGCGCAACAAAAAAGGAAGCGTGAGGTCGAGAGCTCCCAAGGAGGGATACGTGGGAATGGGAGGAAGCCTAACTCCAATCATCAATCTCCGAAGGACCGCACTCCATATGAGCCAAGGCCTCGATGCGATACATGTGGCAAGCTCCACAATAGGCCCTGTGCAAGGTTAACTGGGGCGTGCTTTGGGTGTGGAGAAATTGGGCATTACCAAAACCAATGTCCAAAGAAAGTACAGGAAAACATGCAAGCTAATCAAAGGACTGAGTCAGCAAATAGGCAAGGCGGCAACAATCTCCAAGCAAGAAAATGACTCCACCAATCTCACAGCTCCATGACGTGAATGAAAGTCGGTAAGAAATCTTTCTTTTAAGTACTCCCTTTTATATAAGTATATATGGATTTATTTCGCATCATGTGACCAAAGCGCATATGAGTTTCGAGGACGAAACTTTTTATAAGTGGGGAGAAATGTGAGACATGCATTTTTGTCGTACTTGCTTATCAAATATTACGCCTGTTGGGTTGGAAAATTTTATTTTAATATCCGCCAACCTACAACTGCCATATCGCCCAAGTTATTGATCTATTCAACTTTAGATCCCAAAAATAGATTGCCTAAAGTTGTGTAACAAGACAAGCCTTCGATTCCTTGAAGTTTTAACAAAACAATTCCCAAATACGTTCAGATTATTGAACCTTGGTAATAGTTCTGTAATTTACTAAATCGATCCTTAATATAATCAAAGGGCCAGTAAGCTGACCAGCGATTATATTTAGGAATTCGGTTTAAGACTAGAGGCCCGGGAATTCGATTACTAATACAATAGGTTGAAGTTTTGTGGTAGAATTGAATTAAAATTAATCCACACGCGTGAATCCCCCGTGCCTGCTTCTTCTTCCTCCTTCACGCATGACCCGACACCCCCTTCTTTCTGCCCATTCTTCTGCTTCCTCCACCATTTGCGGACCTTAAGCTCCACACCTGCCTTCTCTTCTCTGTTCCTCGCTGCCACGCCGCGCCTCAAGCCTGACCGGGCCCCATGCGATGCCCACCAGGTGCCAGCATCTTCCCCTGCGCGTGGCCGAGCCCATTTCAGCGCAGAACCAGCTGAACACCGGAGGATTTCGCGCATGTAGGTGAGAATTCAAGCAACCTTACCTCTATAAATTGAATCCTTGGTTTAATTTCCTTCAATTCATGCTAATTGTGCTTGAATTCTTCAAAAATCACAAGTTAGGGTTTTGGGTTTGGTGGTGTTCGAACCTCACGTAAAGGCAGCTGATTTCCTGGGTGTGTGGAGTCCAAAATTTAGCTTCAATCTAGCCAATTTGCACGCATATAGCTTGGATTCGAGGCGGGTAAACCTTTAATCCCTCATATTTTAAGGATTTCAAATAATAATTATATGGACCAGTTTACTGAATTGGTAGATTGGATTGTTGTTGTATGAATTCGCTTGTATGTGTGGGCAAACAAATGAATTAAGCATTGCTATGCTAGGGCAGCACCAAAGTATTCTTGAAAGGTTGCCAAATGTTTTAAAATGGTGGCTTTCATGATTTAGAACTTCATATAACTCCCTAAAGTTGCTTTCGATTTCCAAATCAAACCAGTTAGCATTGAAGATCGTTTGGGAACGTTTTAAGCCTTTAGTTTATCCTCACATCCGTTTTGAGTTTAAAATGGAGTTTTCCAATGAATCTAGCTTACATTTATTGCTAACTAAGTATCTAAGTTATGATTTAGCACATAGCATTTGAGTTAGAAATGAAGTCGTTTTTATGATTTAGCAGCCCTACTACGCTAATACGAAGCTTTCAAGTTAGAATCAAAGTCGTTTTATGATTAGGCAATCTTATTATGTTTATAAAGAGCCCTTAAGTTAAAAACAAAGTTGTTTTACGATTTAGTAAACTTATTACGTCTATACGAAGCATTCGAGTTAGAAACTAAGTCGTTCTACGATTTAGTAAACGTGTTACATTTATAAGAAACTTTAAGTTTAAAGTGAAGTCGTTTTACAAGTTAATGAACGTATTACGAAATTTTTAAGTCAAAAATGAAGTCGTTTTACAAATTAGCAAACGTTTTACGTCTATAGGAAGTTTCTTAATTTAAAAACGAAGTCATTTTGCGAGTTAGTAGTTGTATTACGTTTATATGAAGCGTTGAAGTTCAAAACAAAATCGTTTTACGACTTAACAAGCTTATTAGGTTTTTAAGAAGCTTTGAAGTTTCAAAGGAAGTCGTTTTATGTGTTAATAGACTCACAACGTCTATAAGAAGCTTTTAAGCTTCGAACGTAGTTGAATTAAGCATTAACTAAACACGTTATGTTTCTAACGAATTTTGATTTACGATTTAGCAGACATATTACATTTAAAAGAAGCTTTTAGCTAAAAGGTGAAGTCGTTTTATGAGTTAGGAGTCGTTTTACATTTACACGAAGCATTTAAGTTAGAAACTATGTCGTTTTACGATTTAGTAAATAATTTACGTTATAAGAAGTCTTTAAGTCATTTACGAAGCCGATTTACGTGCTAACAAATCTTATTTTGTTTCTAAGAAGCTTGTAAGTTTAAAACGAAGACGTTTTACAAACTAACGAACGTATTATGTTATTAAGAAGCTTTTAAGTTGAAAACGAAATCGTTTTACGGTTTAGCAAACTAATTACGTTTATACGAAGCTTTTAAGTTAGAAACGAAGTCGTTTTTCGAATTCATAAACGTATTTTACGAAGTTAGTTTTCACGTTAGCAAATTTATTTCGATTACGAAAAGCTTTTAAACTATCCACGAAATCGATTTATGAGTTAGTAAACTTGGCTTCTATCATGTTCATCCTTTTGCATTTGAAAGATTATAATGAGCGTAAAAAGGGCAACTAAAGGTGATTATTTACGAATCCTAACTTTCAGGTGCACGCTAGTAACTACCAAGTTTTGAATCATGAGTTAGTATACTCACCATATTTTTAAGAGGCCTTTCTTGTTGTTTGCCTAAAGCTAAAGTTGTAAGAAAATTATGTTTTCATGTTTTAAGTTCATAAAACCTATATATGAATAAGTATAAGCATGTTTTGTCTACTAAGTATGTATGTGTATGAATGTTATAAGTTCCTACGATATATATATGAATAAGTATAAGTATGTATGTGTACGAATGGTTATGTTTATGTCTATGTGTATGTGGAGGAGCTACTCTAGAAACTTTAAGCTTAAGTCTGAGACTCAGGGATGGTGGCTTAGTTCCCACCTGGTATCACATATGTTACGTTATGATAGATTCAGGGATGGTGGTTTGATTCCCGCCTGAAGTCTAAGTATGAAAATTATGTCTCAGCGCAATATGATGTCTGTCCGGATAGGCGTCTGTTGCCGCTCGAGTTTGGCCGACTCAGGATGGCAGTAACAAAGTACCTCTAAGAGCCTAGTCTCCTCATTTACGTGAATAAGTTACTATGTATGATTTTCGGTAAGTGAAACTTATGCGTAAAACCCCTTTTATGCTATGTTTTCGGATTTACGTAACTTTATTATGTTAAGTCAACGCATTACGGTTTCTTCTAAAGTTAAGCCTTTTGGTATGACTATTCCTTCACTCGGTTTATGGTTCGAATATGATATATTATGTGAAAGCTCTTCAACTAAAATGAATTACGAAAGGCTTGCGTAAGTCAATATATATTTTAAGTATGTTTTGGGAGAGAGGGTTTACTCACTGAGCGGTGGTTGCTCATTCCCATTACTTTTCCCCTTTTTCCAAGATCCATAGGTATGTGATTGACGCGTGGAGTGCAACAAGGATGGACTTGCTTGGTTTGATTATAACGTGACTATATAATATTGATTATGTTTGTAAGGTTTATGAAAAATGGAAAGCTCTGAATACTCCGGGCGTGTGGCCCGTAGAGTTGTGAACTCCGATGTGTAGCCGTAGAGTTGTTGGTATTATTTAGTACCTTTTTGTATTGCAGGGATGTAATGTAAGGCTTAGACCTGAGGAAATAGTCAGTTTTCAGGGGAAACTCTGCCTGTTTTGCGCCAAAAATTGAGAAAATCCTAACATTCCTAGCCCTAGGGTTAAACTCAAGACCCAATTATGTTATAGTGGCTTAAGTTTTAAATATTAAGTCTCAATAGGTTATGTTTCAAATAGGTTTAAGCAAGTTGCCTTTATAGTCTTTCCCCATGGGAAGGCTGTGGCGTGTAACACGACCCGCGTGAGGTCAGGGGTGTTACAGTATACCAAAGAAGAATGGGGGGTTGGGGGTGAAAAACCTGCAACTATAGAACATGGCCTATGTTGTAAAACTTGTATGGGACATTGCACAGAAAAAAGATAGTTTATGAGTTAAATGGATACATAGCAAATACATAAAAGGAGGGGAGTGGTGGGAGTATGCCCCCAAAAGGGACACTAGTTGGTATTGGAAGAAGCTACAGAAAGTGAATGAGAGATTGAAGGATTATCCAATAACCCAGTACAAAGTGAGGGAGGGGTATACATGGTTGCTGCAAGCATCCAGCACTCCTCAATGGACAAAAGGTGTGTGGTCCGGAGTAAGCATTCCTAAGCAGTATAGCATGGCTGTTCTGGCAACAGAAACTCCCAGGGCTTCAAAGGCTTGACAGGTTCACTCCTCTTCCTTCTACAGAATGTAGACTGTGTCAGCATAACATTGAAACATAGGAACATCTGTTTTTTGAATGTAACTATGCCAAAGATATCTGGGGGAGGCTTTTCTCATAATGGGGAGTACAACTGCAGATTGATGGTTTTGAAGCATTTATCATGTCTCTCAGAAACTGAAAATATCTAGGAAATTCAGAGGCCTGATCCATGCTCTAGTGAATGCAGTGATTTATAACATTTGGCCAGCTAGCAATAGGAAATTATTCAATGAGTAATCCTCTCCAGCTCAGGAGATATAGAATTATATTAAGAAGCAAGTCACACTCAGAGTGATACAGCTGCACTAGTACAGTCAAAAATACAGCTTATGTACAGATTTTTCACTTCTTAAATTTTAAAACGTGAGTATCTTTCTCATAGGGGAGGAAAAAAAGGGGGGTGAATACATTTGTTTTCAGCTTAATGGAATTATCATCTTTTGTGCAAATATATATATATATATATATATATATATATATATATATATATATATATATATATATATATATATATATATATATATATATATATATATATATATGTACACATACGCACACACACATCTTTATATATATATTTGTATAC
>JAKOGI010000536.1:460000-462500 GCA_029747015.1 Carnegiea gigantea | reverse complement strand
ACGGAATTAAACCTAAATTCAACCTAAAACTACTCCTAAAATTATCTAAACTTAGCCTAAATTTACCTTTAAAAAAACGTCTTCAGTGGCTATCGATTTCTTCATATATGCCGAGCCGCCTTCAATCTTCAACCCTTCATTCTGCTGCTTGCGTGGACGGTGGGGATGATGACCAGCGTAGGTGGGATGTGGCAACAGTAGCATGATACCCGATAACAGCTTAGAGAGAGAGAGAGGATTATGAAGGGATGGGGATACGAGGTGGGGATGGCGATGGAGTGGAGGTTCTGGGGTCTTCGGGTATGACTTTGGGGCAGAAGGGGAAGCAGCGAAGAAAGACAAAAACGCGAAGGGGAGGGGGGGTTTTAATTCTGGACCGGTTTGGGAAGGGGAAATGAACCGGGTTTTTTTTTCTTTTCTTCTGAACCAGTTCAATTCTTTTTGGGCCAGTTCACTGTAATTTGGACCGATTTTTTGACAATTTAAGGCGGTTCTTCCATTCGCAACATTTTTTCGATTTTTCTCGCATTTTTTTGGCTATTTATTCGAAATTATTCAAAACCTGTAAAATAAACAAAATCAGTTAAAAACCTTAAAAATACGATAAAAACGAGCATAAAACAGGTGTAAAAGTATCCTAAAAATAGGTTATTTTTGGTACGAACAAATCACAACTTCTCCTTTAACCCCAAAGGGAGGATATGGGTGGCATGGAGACCTAACTACTATCGTACTCAGCTTCTTATCATGACAGATCAATTAATCCATTGTAAGGTGACTCAACTCAGTACAAACAAAAGCTTTTATCTTAGTATGATCTATGGTATGAATCATGAACTTCAAAGAGAATAGTTGTGGCTTGACCTAAACAATATATCCCATTCAATGGAGGATGCATGGTGCCTTATGGGTGATTTTAACACAATACAGTTCAAAGAAGACAGGATAGGGGGAAATGAAGTTCAAGATCATGATCTAAAGGAACTGGCCTCTCCCCTAGAGACCTACGAGCTTCACGAATTGAAGTCTATCGGGGCCTACTATTCTTGGACGAACAAAGCCATTTGGAGTTGAATAGATCATGTTTTTCTGAATGACTATTAGTATGATGTCTTCAACTATACTCACTCATGTTATTTGGCCAATAGTCTTTCAGAACACACCCCAATCTTACTCCAGTTTCCAACATCCCCCAGACCCATAACACAGCTTCAATATTATGAAATGTGGAGTAAGTATAAGGATTTTAAGGAAATCATTACCTCTCACCTGCATATTGAAGGTAACTATCCATTGAAAACCTTATGTAACTACCTATAGCAAGTCAGAGGCCCTTTGAGAAGATTGAATAAAGCACATTTCTCAGACCTTAAAGAATAACAGCTGAGAGCAAGGAGGCACCTGGAGCAGAAACAACTGGAAAGCCAACAGCACCCAGAAGATAAGCTCAGGGCACAAAAAGAGCGAGCAGCCAGAGACAAATACATCTCTATTCTCTCATCCAGTATGGCTCTCATTAAGCAGCACTTCAAACTGGAATGGATCAAATATGGGGATGACAGCACTAGACTTTTCTTTGCAAAAGCCAAACAAAGGAAACTTTCCTCCTACATCTACTCCCTCAAGGATCAGGAAGGGAGACTAGTGGAGGGATTTGAGCAAGTGGGACAAACCATGTTTAGTTTTTATCAAAACCTGCTGGGGCAACAACACACTGTGAGACTACCTATTGATATGGAGGTAATAGCCCAAGGAAAAGTACTTACCAATGAGAAGCAAGTTCACATGTGCAGGCCATTTAAGGACATCAGGGATGCCATCTGGTCTATACCCACGCATAAGTCCCTTGGTCCTGATGGCTATAGTAGCGGCTTCTTCGAGTCCACTTGGGAGCAAACTGGGCCACTAGTATGCTTTGTAGTTCAGGAGTTCTTTAAAACAACCACCATGCCCAAGGAGATTAGTGAAACCAAGCTTATTTTAATCCCCAAAGTCCAGAATCCCCAACATGCTACCGAGTTCAGACCAATCTCTTGCTATAATGTTATCTATAAATGCATCACAAAACTTCTCTGTCAACGGATTAAAGAGATTTTGCCTACGACCATTCACCCTAACCAAGGCACCTTTGTAAAAGGGAGGGAGCTCCTGTACAATGTTCTTATATGTCAAGACTTGGCTAGAGGCTACAAAAGACAGCGTATATCCCCAAGATGCCTTCTCAAAATTGACATTCAAAAAGCATTTGATTCGGGACATTGGAGGTTCATTGCAGACATGATGACAGCCCTGAAATTTCCAAAAATCTTTATTACCTGGGTCCTGGTATGTATTTCATATGTTTCTTTCTCATTCCACACCAATGGCCAGAACACAGGAGTCTTCTTAGGAGGGAGGGGACTTAAATAGGGTGATCCTCTATTCCTCCTCTTATTTGTTATCTCGGTGGAGTATTTGTCAAGGCTTCTTTATAAAACCAGCCTCACCCTGGGATTTTAAT
>JAKOGI010000536.1:437500-455000 GCA_029747015.1 Carnegiea gigantea | reverse complement strand
TTTCACTTATTTTATTTACTTGTGTAGATAATAAGATCAATCGAGCAAATGCTATGAAAAGGAGTAAAGATAGATGAGAAAAGCACAGAAATTTGCAAAGTAAGTAGAACGACGGGCGTCGGGGGGTCGGCAACACCAACCGTCTCCACAACTTGCAGTAAGGAAGGGAGTGGCAACGGCTAGCCGTCGCCTGGTCACCCCACCGGCCTATCACACTTCTTTCTTGGCCTGCCTTGATTCATATAAAACGCTTTCTTTGGGGAGTCTTTTGGGGGTTCTTTTAGAGACTTTTTTAGGAGGTTTTAGCTTAGGTTTAGCCAATAAAACCCCAATAGGGGGATTAGATTAGGAAGATTAGTATTTGTTCGGGTGAATTTTGGATTCAAGCTTGTGGATTTCAAGTGCATTCAATTAATCAAGCATAAGTTTCTCTTTATTTCATGCTTTTCTAGTTTCCTCTTATTTTGATTATATTAGTTTAGATTGTATATAGCTTAAATGTTCAATTTTTATTATGATTTCATGTTTAATAGCTCTTTCTACTAATACTAGTTTAGATTAATTCCTCCATTTTCATGTTTGTACGTATTTGTTAGCTTAGGTTTAGTGTGGGGCTTTTGCATTTTGTTGATGATTAATTGTTAGTTTTGGAAGGTTGAAGTTACGATTAACCCTTTGATGGCTAATTAGATTTGTATTTGACCTAACCACACCTAATTTGTGCCTCTAATTAAGAGTTTTCTGTTATGTCCGCCATGTGTTCAAGGAAATACTTGAGAGAGTTGTCATCCTTATTTTTGAGCGATTGACTTATGTCGAGAGGTGAGGTCAACTAGCTAGTGTGGGAGAGAGAATAGCCAGGGTTTGGATATGAAAATAGTCCCGATCCTAGCTAGGTCCTACGGTTGCTAATCTTATGGTGTAATTTGCCTAACTCCATGAAAATAGGTGGTTAGACTAGTTAGGCTAGCGCATGATCCCTGAGAGAGTGCTTGGGTAGTCTTCAATGGTTCAACCAACCACCTCTAGTTGTAGGCATAAGTCGGGTAGGCTAGGACTCATCTTAACTATTTACTTCATTAATTGGTCAAATCATAGTCTCAAGCCATCTCTTTTGCTTTTTTTAGCTTAATTTAGCCTTGTTTTCATTTCCTTCCTTCTTGGCCTTGATTTAGTCGCTCTAACTAACCCCAGCACTTGAAACCCAACTCTAAGTGGGCGACACCCCGAGTACTCAATGGTAGAAAATTGTACTTGGGGTTATCAATTTAATCTTCCTATCAGCCTACTAAAGATTTGTTTTTCGGTAACTTTATTATTGTTTATTATTTGTTTATTATTGTTTTTTAGTAACTTTATTATTGTTTATTTGTTTTTTGGTGTAATTGGAATGTGAGCTGTTGACTATTGGGTATTGGGCTAGGGAGTTTATTAATTTAGTGTTCATTAATTTAGTGTTATAGTTTGCTTTCACCAATTTTGGATGTCATTTTTTGTTTATTGTTGTTTTCTTTTTACTATTATTATTAATATTATCCATTAGTATTATTTTTACTGATTTGTGTGGTCTCCACTTATTATTTTTTTTATGTAAGTCTCTGGCCTATTTTGTTTGAGTTCGTTTATTTTTAGTCTAAGCCTTCTGACTCTGGTCACTTTTTTAGTTCTATAACTTCTATAATTGTTCTATAACTTTATAAATATTATTAGTATTGTCTTGATGGGGTTGTTGCTTAGTGGGGGGTGGTGGTGGGTGTTGTAAACTTAAGCTAGTGGCATGCAATGTATTAGCTTCAGCCTGTCCTCCGAGGGGAGACAGTTAGGAGTGGAATAGGGTTTCGGAAGGTGCACCTAGCATCGTAGAATATTGGGTAACTTACTGGTAAGTCGATATTGATGGGTATAAGCTGTGGTACTCGGTGTCAAACAGGGCTTGGAATGGAGTTCGTATTCTGGTCGATAAGGAGTTGGTGGACTTAGTTGTTGGAGTGAAGCGTAAGAGTGATTACATTATGGCTGTTAAGGTAGTGGTTGGGATCAGAAATTCTAAATGTGATTAGCATTTATGTACCTTAAATAGGTTTGACGGAGAATATTAAGAAGAAATTTTAGGAGGATTTGGATACAGTCATTCAGGATGTACCTCACAATAAGAAATGTTTTATAGGAGAAGACTTCAATGGCCTTATTGGTATGAAAGCAGACGGGTATGATATGACTTACATAGGTTTGGGCTATAAAAAGAGAAACAATGGAGGAGTTTCTATACTAGACTTTGTGGTTGCCTATGAATCATTAGTTATGAATTCCTATTTTAAGAAGAAGAAGGACCACTAGATGACCTTCAAGAGTGTCTCCACAAAGACCCAGATTGATTACATCCTAACTAAGGCGAACAATAGGAGGCTATATAAGGATTGTAAGGTGATACCAAGTGAGTATTTAGGAACTCAATATAGGTTGCTACTGTTGGATGTAGAGTTCAAATGTTCAAAGTGAAAGAAGAGTAGTGCTGGGGAACCCTAGAGTTATGTGGTGGAATCTTACTGAGGAGTATGCTAAGAAGTTATGAGAGAGGATCACTAAGGAAGGAATTTGGAAATAGGTAGGAAACAGATATAATATGGGAAGCAATAACAGAATGTATTCGAATGTCGACTAAGAAAATCTAAGATACATCTAGCAGAAGTCGTAGCAAAATGAAGGGAGCCTGGTGGTGGAACGAGGAGGAAAAGGAGAAAGTCAAGGAGAAAAATGATGCACACGCTGCTTTCATAAATAGTGGAACAGATGACAAGAAAGAGTTTAGTAGAGTTAGATATAACGCAGCCAAAAAGATAGCCAAGAAAGCTATTGTTGTAGCTAAGGGCATGGCTTATGATAGGTTATATAAAAAACTAGAGACTAAGGAAGGCAAGAAGGAGGTCTTTAAGCCAGCAAGGGCTAGGGAAAGAAGAATTAGGGATTTGGGTGGTGAGAGGTGCATCAATGATGATAATGGTAAGATGGTGGCCAAGAGGTAGAAATCAAGGAGAGATGGCAAAAGTAATGTTCAAAACTCCTTAACTGTGAAGTGTTAGAAGATTTTCGGAGTTAGGAACGAGAGAGTAGTGAGAGGCAACTTGATCCTCGATTGTGTGAACCTATCAACAAGGATGAGAGTAAAGAGGCGTTAAAGAAGATGTCTAATGGGAAGGCAGAGGGTCTAGACCAAATACTGGTGGAAGGATGAAAGTATTTGGGTGAATAAGGATTAAAGTGGCTAATAGAGCTTTTCAATATTATTTTTAGGACCGCTAAGATGCCCAAAAAATTGAGGTTTAGTATAATCATCCCATTGTATAAGAATAAAGGCGATATCCACGATTGTAATAATTATAGAGGTTCAGAGTTGCTCAGTCACACTATAAACTTATGGGAAAGGGTGATTAAGCAAAGATTATAAAAAGATATTTTTATATCAGAGAACCAATTTGGTTTTATACCTAGTAAGTCAACCATAGAAGCAATTTACCTCCTTAGAAGACTCATGAGATTGTATAAAGGTAGAAAGATAGATCTTTATATGGTGTTCATAGACATAGAAAAAGCATATAATAGAGTTCCGCGTGAGGTGTTATAGAGATCCTTGGAAAAGGAAGGAGTGTCACCTGTGTATATTCGAGTTATTAAAAATATGTATGAGGGAGGTAGGATGAGTGTTACGATGTCAGGAGGGTTACCAGTGGCTTCTTCGTTGGTATGAGCCTACATTAGGGTTCCTCTTTAAATCCTTTTCTTTTCACTTTGGTTATGAATGAACTTACGAAAGGGATTCAAGATGAGTTACCATGATGTATGTTATTTGCAGATAGCATTGTTCTTATTGATGAGACTAGAAATGGAGTTAATGATAAGTTGGAGCGATGAAAACATACATTAGAGTCTAGATGTTTTAGAGTAAGTAGATCAAAAACTGAATACCTACATTATTGTTTTAGCCGAAGAGAAGAGGAGGGAGGAGAAGTCACCATTGATGGGACGACAATGCCAAAGGTCGAGAAGTTTAAATATCTAGTCCCGATAATTCAATAAAAGGGGGATATTGATGAAGACATTAACTAGCGTATGAAAGTGGGTTGAAAAAAAATGAAAGTATACTTCAGGTATGCTGTATGATAAGAGGATGCATATAGGATTAACAGACAAAGTTTATCATATGATAGTTAGACCTGTGATGTTGTATGGCTCGAAATGTTGACCTATAAAAAAGTCACAGGTTCAAAGGTTGATGATAGCAGAGATAAGGATGATTAGATGGATGTGTAGCTATACGATAGTGGATAGAATCAGGAGTGAAGTAATTAGACATATAGTTAAAATGGCTCCCATCCAGGATAACATGAGAGAAACTAGACGCAGATGATTCCGTCATGTGAAGAGGAGTATGGACGCTCCAGTGGGGAGATGTGAGAGGATATGGCTCAGGATGGGAGACTATGGCAGGATACGATTAAAGTCTTAGATCTCAGAGAGATGGCCTCATAGATGTCAATCAGTTATGATAGGGTAGGTTTGGTTGTTGTATGTTTCTATTTGTAAGCAGGTAGTACATATATATGCGAAGAAATATTGTTTGGATACCTTTATTTGTTAAGATATATTACTTTCCTCTACTATGTTGTACTTATATTTTTACATAGTTATTATTACATGTTTTATTAGTATTTCTTAGTTCACCCCTTGTTGCTTAGCTTTTTCTATAAAATGCTTTCACAAAATCATTTTTCTGTAAAATCTTTTCACAAAATCTTTTTTTGTGGGTCTCTAAGAATCAACCTCCCTATAGGCAGCGATATCTATAGAGGTAAGGTTGCCTACATCTGTATCTTTCCAAACCTTACAAAAGTAGGACTCACACTGGGACGTGTTGGTTGTTTATTTATATATATACATACATATATACATATATATATATATATATATATATATATATATATATATATATAGATATATATAATATATATATATATATATATATATATATATATATATATATATATATATATATATATATATATATATATATATATATATATATATATATATGTATATATATATATATATATATATATATATATATATATATATATATATATATATATCTACACGCACACATATATATATATATATGATATATGATATCTATTTTATGTTTAGTTTTAAAAACCTTTTTTAGTTTCAAGTGCACAAGATCAATTGTAGACTAGCGAGTATTGGGTGTTGATCCCATGAAGATAATTAAACTTAGCTTTTCCAATCTAAGATAATAATTCAATGGAGGAGTTCAATCACCAATAGAAATTAAAGAAACAAAAGAAAACTAAATGAGTCAAGAAAATAGATATAAATCAAATTAGAGAAAGATCTAGGACTTTTGATTTCATCAGTGACATAACTATTAAATTATTAACTCAAATGGGGTTCAATTAGGCTCTTGTTCAATCTAAGCCTCTAGCATTAGGTCATGAATTAGAAAGATGAATCATAATTATCAAATGATATTGTTTACATAGTAGCTGGCATGAATCATTCTTTTTAAAGATAATTCATCTAATCTCTAGCTAAATTATTTAACTTCAACAATTATAATTTTAAGCACAATTGCATAATAACATATTAGCCTACAAGGTCTATTATATAGTTGAGACAAGTATAAACTCAAAACTATCCAATATGATAGACAAAAGTCACCACAAAAGAAATTAATAAATTAATATTATTAATTAAGGATCTATCTTAATCCTAGAAATGCGTAGGTTCGCCTGCCAACAAAAATGCCATTGAAATTGGTCTAGCCATGCTCTTGATTGGTGGTATGTTTCACTCTCAATGCCCAAACTTGGATACTCAATTACAAAAAAGTGTAATATTATGCACAAACACTCAAATTTGACTAATAAATGAGTTAAGAAGAAAAGAGAAAACTAGCTAATGAAGTTCATTTCTTTCAAACTCCTCAACCCAAATGGCTTTGTCTTATCTCTACTCTCTAAAAAAAATATGTAAAATGGAAGATGAGAGAATGGAGGAATACTTGGGTGAGTGGATGAGTGGATGATGATTTTTGCTCCAACCTCAACCCCTTTTTATAGTAAAAATTTGGCCTCTCTTGATGCCCAAAAATTATTGAAGAACTCATTTTAATTAATTCCTTGGTTGTTATATTATTGACTTGAATGAGAAAAGTCCAGTCTTTAGCTGAAAACTAATTTTAATTAATTGCATTTGACTAAGCCATCTTAAACTTGCTCACAAGAACAAAAACTTGGCTAATGGGGGTTGTTTGAGCAGGTGCTTACATAGTTACAGTGGGCTACAGAGTAAGCCCACATGTAGGAGAAGAGTAAGAGAGGAACGCGAAAATTGCCAGGTTGCTGCTCTTGCTGGGTCGCATGTGGGCATGAAAGAGGCCCAAGTACAAGGAGAGAGTGAGAGAAAGCTTGTGAGATAAGATAGGATGAGGCTGGGCCTTAGATTGTAGACAAGGCCCACACAGACTAAAGGAAAAGAAGCTATGTGAAGGAGTGGAACACTGACTAGGCTCATTGGGCAAGTTGGGCCGCTGCAAAACAGGCTGCACGTACTAGACCTCTTCATGTTTTTTCTTTTTTTCTAGTTACTGTTGGGCTAGAATTCCTGGGCTTGAAAAAAATGGATCAGCTTTGTCAATTTTGTACTTAAATTCGTATTTCTTCTCACATGAAAATCATAAAAATTATACATTATTTTTTCTTAAAAATACATCTCAAAGATATTAAGAATATTAAAAATGGGAGTAAAATCACACATAAAATATGAGTTATATATATATATATATATATATATATATATATATATATGTATATATATATATATATATATATATTTATATGTATATATTATATATATATATGTGTATATATATATATAATATATATATATATATATATATATTATATATATTATATATATATATATATATATATATATATATATATATATATAATATATTTATATATATATATATATAATATATATATATATATATATATATATATATATACATGTATATATGTGCATATATATATATATATATATATATATATATATATATATATATATATATATATATATATATATATATAGACCCACCTTCGTTATTTTTACGTTAAGTTGCCTGTCTTGCTTTTACGTTATGAAATCGTATTTTTAGTAACTGTGTGAGTTTTTAACGATTAAATTCATTGAAAAGAACGATTATTTGATTAACGTTATTATCGATGTTACTTATTTATAAAATTACCGAATCGACGCTAAACCGAGTTTTTAAAATCGTTTTTCGTTTTACTTGGTTGAATCCCAAAGTTTAAACTGAAATGTTGATTGTAGGTCGTTTCGATTCGGGTTTAGCCTAACCATTAGCAAGTACGGGCTCGGAATTTAGTTAAATGATGTTAATTGAGTCAAAAAAAAAAAACAAAAAAGGAGGGGGGCCTGTTATCGGGTCACAGAGAACCCGACCCCCTCCCCTTCCTCTCTCTCTCGCACCTCGCTCTCTCTCTCTGCTTCGCTCTCGCTCTCTCTCTCTCTCTCTCTCTCGCGGGTCACCGGTCGCCGCCTGGCATCACCGCCGGCCGTCATGCGTCGCCGGCGAGAGAAGGAGCCGTCTGGCCTCACCCACGTGTCGCCAGCCACCCAAGCACCGCCAGTCTTCCTTCCCCACGTCACACGATCGAGCTAGCTCACAAACCACGCGTCTAACGCCTGAAAACCACCACCCACGTGCCGGATTCCGACGAGCCACGACCCTCTCCACCTCCTCTATAAATCTGGGGGTCGAATTCGACCCCAGACAACCCCAACCGCGACCAAATCGAAGCTAGGGTTTCGGGTTCTGGGAATAGCCGAGCCTGGGACGAGTTCAAGAGAATTTTAGGCATGAATTGCTACCAATTTAGTGGGTAATGAAGCAGTTCCAGGTGGGTGTTCTCGCCTCCTGTGTTACTACTATTTTCGAAGTTAATTTTCAGCAGATTGATGTTGCATGTCAAGTTAGGGTTTGTTAAATTCGTTAGAAATGTTAAGAAAGGAGCTGTTCATGCTTAGGTTCGATTCATTTGGTTGATTTATGCCTGAAATTGTAAATCGATGCGAATTATATGCGTTAGCATTGATTCAAGTCCATGAATGAAAACCATGCGTGAATTGTTAATTCGAAGTAATTTAAACGTGTTTAGCATCGATTCGAACCCATGAATGTAAATCATGCTTGAATTGTTATTTCGAAGTAATTTAAACGTGTTTAGTATCGATTCGAACCCATGAGTGGAAATCATGCTTGAATTGTTAATTCGAAATAATTTAAACGTGTTTAGCATCGATTCAAACCCATGAATGTAAATCATGCTTGAATTGTTAATTCGAAGTAATTTAAACGCATTTAGCATCGATTCGAATCCATGAATGTAAATCATGCTTGAGATATTAATTCGAAGTTAGTTTAACGTGTTTAGCATCGATTCAAGTTAATGAGTTAATGTACGAAAAAGAATTAATATCAAAGTTATATTAACGTGCTTAGCTTTGATTCAAGTTATTTAGCTAATATATGAAAAAAATTGAAAACGAAGTTAGTTTAACGTGTTTAGCTTCGATTCGAGTTAAACTAGCTAATGCATGTAAACGAATTAAATTCGAAGCTATTGAAATATGTTTAGTTTTCACTCGAACCTCTTTTCTTTGTACATTCATGCTTAGGAAAGTTACTTCGAAATGTATCGTATATGTTTAGAATCAAATTCTGTTTGATTTATGGAATAAAGTGTTGTCGATTCATGAATAAATGTGGCCATATGAACGCTTTTTGTAGCGCACCACTGAATGGTGCTGGGTGCTCAGGTAAGAACCTAAACTTCACCCCTTTTTTATAAGCTAATAGGATAATATGTTGTGATTAATGAATCGATGAATCGAGTTGGTAGTTGGATGATTTGAGGAAAGAATCATGAGCGTTTGAGGTCCTGTGGTACGGTGCTTGTGAAGAGGAAGTTCGGGTTGTGAATTGACCGCAATCGTGTGAATTGCGAGGCTATGTGTGGCTCATTGTGTTGTTGAAATGATTATGAAGTGTTTGAATGTGAAACGTGTGAATCCCTTTCCCCCTTTTATGTCTAAGATGCATAATGCGTGAAAGTGTGGTGATTTGACGAAGAACGTTTCTCGTGTTTTCAAACTAATAATAGTCATGATTAATAGCAAGCAATGGCCTATTTTCGCTATAAAAACAGTATTTAGGAGTGAACCTGCTTGAATGGGGGAATCCCTAAAATGGTTTAGAAAAGTGTAAGTTATGTGATGAATGATTTTTCCAAAAGACATAACAAAATTATTAGCTGTTATGGCCCACACGCTTTAAAGTGGCAAAGATAATGTGCTTTGGACCATATGAAAAGAATGAAAAGAATGATGTTACCCTAGGGGATAAGTCCGGATAAACCCTAGAGGCCCTGACGAGGGCTAATGTAATAATCCGATATGTTATATGTAGCCATCTCGGGAGTAAGAGCTTAAGCGTGAGCGTTAGGTCTCACTATGGGGTCGAGAATAGTTCTCACCCAATCAGCACCCTGTAATGATCTTATGCCAGAAGTACTTTCGTAGTAAGTTAAGAAAAGCAATTGGCCCTTTGCCATTTTTAAACGATTAAAAAGGAAAGGAAGTTCTTTTTATGGGCCCAAAAGGCTATATGGAATGATGTATGAAAAGCTTATAAGGGTCGTTACACGACCAAACGAAATGAAACTTCCTTTGAACACTAAGAAAACGTTTTCAACGAAAGAAAGAAAGATTTCAATGAATGAGTTATGAAATGATCCTCAAGCATGTTTGAATGTGGATTCTTAGCCTATGTATTAAAGGAAAGCTTTCAATGGATGCATTATGAATGATTCTTAAGTATGGTTGAACGTGGATTCTAATCTTATGTGGCATCATTCTTATCCATAGCAAATCTGTCTGATTTAAAGTGTATGAGATGAGAAAGAAAGTTATAGCACGTTAAAAATTCCATGAATGAAGGCGTCTCTTCCTAAAAGAATGAACGTTGATATGTGAATAGCATGCGAGGGTGTCATATAGCTTAATATGATGTTTAAAGGTACTTAAATGCTTGATATGTGTTTATGTGTGTGATATGTATATTATATGAATGAACGTTGATATGTGAATAGCATGCGAGGGTGTCATATAGCTTAATATGATGTTTAAAGGTACTTAAATGCTTGATATGTGTGTGTTTATGTGTGGGATATGTATATTATATGAATGAACGTTGATATGTGAATAGCATGCGAGGGTGTCATATAGCTTAATATGATGTTTAAAGGTACTTAAATGCTTGACATGTGTTTATGTGTGTGATATGTGTATTATATGAATGAACGTTGATATGTGAATAGCATGCGAGGGTGTCATATAGTTTAATATGATGTTTAAAGGTACTTAAATGCTTGATATGTGTTTATGTGTGTGATATGTATATTATATGAATGAAATGCCAAGAAAAGTGCATTTATGAAATGGGATAACCTTATATACACATCATATAATTGAGGGTTCATGTGTAGTTCAAATGGAGTGTTAGGAAGTTATGTTATGAAAAGAAAAGATCCTGATACTTAGCCTTCGATACTTACTCACGTGCCTAACTGCTTGCTAGTAAAGAACTCTGTCGTTGAGGAACCTAGAAATATGATTGAGTGGTCGAAGTGAAGTTTATGTTTAGTGATCCTCCCATAAAGGTTCTATGAATATCTATTATGATAGTAGAGTATGGAAACATGATATGTGACTAGTAAAGATAGTACTGCCTGCAAAGGTTTTGGTTTTAAAGGGGTTGGGGGACACTCACTGAGCGTGTGGTTGCTCATCCCACTACTCTTTCCCCTTTTCCCCAGGTTTTCTTTCTGACAGGAAGAGGTTGAGTCAGATAAGTCCAGAAGGAACCTATTGTCGCTTACAAGGCGTCGTATGTGCTCATTTGAAGGGATCTTACATGTTTAATGAAGTCATGTAATGTACTCTCTTAGTTCATAAAGGTCTGTAAACGATTATTCTGGTTTATGTAATGCATATGGTATAAAGGTAGTTCTGTACGACCGTCTGATCCAATCATCAAGTTAGTTAGATGTCTTCTTGGTTTAATTTAGCTATGTTTTGGGATGTAAATCTTAATACTTCGGTTTTGTTAACCCTTGAGTTGTATCGTCCATTTCTTCTTTATTCATGAATCAACCTGGCTGGTGTACTCCGGGCGAGTGGTCGTTGAGTTATGAACTCCGGCGTGTGGCCGTTGAGCTATGTTTTAAATGTTTTGCGCTTCCGTTGATTTACAGGAACTTATTGTAAGGGTTTTAGCCTGAAAACGATCAGTTTTTAGGAGGAACTCTGCCCGTTTCGTCCCAGAAATTAAGTAAGAAGTTAGGAAAGTGTAACGCTTCTGACCTAGGGGCTGGGGGTGTTACATTGATGGTATCAGAGCAAAGGTCTTGCGACCATAAGCCGCGACCTGAGTCTTGCATTTCATATAGTCGCCTAGGAACACTGTATGGTTATGTGACATATGCCTGCCTTGTGTGCAAATATGAGTTTTATGTGAGTGTTCGCGCGTTTCACTAGTTAGATGCAACTTTAGTAAGCTGAATGGTTGGATGAGAGAACCATTTGTTAAAGTGTAGGCCGAGTGATTCGTATTATCGTGCATGAGATAAGTGTTAGCTCAATCGAAAGTTGTTTCGTTTATATGCTTTGGTGATTTTAATCCAATGTTTCAAGAACATATGATTTGAATCGAACGATTGGAAAGCCTTAACTCTACGCTCATCTTTGCCCCTAAAATACGATTTGCTCCTCGGGCCCCATAATGGAGTGAGCAGACGTATTGAAAGGTTGGTAGAGAAAGAGCTAGAAGCAATTAAACTATTTCCATTTGAAAGCCTAAAGACTTTGAAAGTTAAAGTCTTCCTGATTAGTGAGCTAGGGTTTTGCTTTGACATTCAAGATCTTTTTAATTGTTTGGTTGAGTCTTATTGTTGCAACTGAAGACTCACATTTGCTTTGCAATAATGCTCGGATTTAGCCATATGAGCGTAACTTTCTGTGTGTAATCAAATGATTTTGAGTGTCCACATGCCAAGGTGTATGCATTGAAAGATGTGTTAACGATTTGTTTGCAAGTGATTAGAGTTAGCTTTCTATGGCTGAGAATCTCACTAGGTGATACCCCCCATATGTGAATTCTGAGTTGTTTAAAGAAATTAAATGAGATTTTGATATGCTTGGATAGAAATTAAGCAATAGCAGTGCATTTCTCTTGACTATTGCATGAGAATTATCCTCATCATCTAGCGCAATGCTTGTTGTCACTTGTACAATGTTCTTGATGTTCTATGTGAAATTGATAGTGTTCTTGCTATATCAAACCCTAATGCACCCAGAAAGAACAAGGTAGAGAGAGCCTGACACGCACTTTGAAATTGTATGCCTCTTACTAAGGTGAATGTGGTTGATACAGCAGTTGTGACATTATGTGTAATACTAAGCTCGAAAGGGCTTATATAATTACTTAGACTTGTTTTAGAGCAATCCTTGATAAGTTATATTATTGAAGAGTGAAGTAATTGGATTTCCTATTGTTAGTACATCCTTCAGTGTGATTATGCATACGATTGAGTTAGATGGACTACTTGAGTTGATCGACAGGATGGGGTAAGGGAATTGCCTAATTGTTATATGAACTAAAGTGCCCTTATTCTTATGTTTTGTTAAAGTCGCTATTTATTCACCTACTTAGCTAGAAATCTTGTGACCATAGAAGTTACATTCACACTTGCTTGCCTTGCGTGTTCTATACCTAATCACATTGCATGCTAGCATACCCATGATCATACTTGGATGCGTGACTCCAAGGTTTACGAATGATTGTACGTGAAATATTTGATGGCTTGGTTGATCAGTATGACATGGGATGATATGATTGAGAGTGCCACATGTAAATTGGTGAACTTCATGGCGAACCTTAGCATTGCATTTTTGTTAGCTGTTATGAATACTACCATTGATGTTATAGAATCCTCCCATTTGCATGTTACCATGTTACAATTATGAGTGCTAGTACTTCACGAACTTAGAGACCTATACTCGTGTGAACGTGTGAATATGGGATTGTCTAGGTACCTTATGAGACTCAATGATGTGCTTAGTATACTTGTGGTCGTATTGAAATCCTCACTGCATCACTTGATCATTAAAGTGTGGAGTATGGTTGCAAGTAGGAATAATTGAAATATATCATCCAACTTAAAAGAGCTATGTCGTGATATACACTTGTGATCCTTTAATAAGGTCGTAAACGGGCAGAGTTATGGGCATAAGCATGTCATCTTACTTGCATATTCTCATGATATAGGAATGTTTGTTTTGTATATGACGTTAAGTGATGCTGTGTGATGTATCCATTACCTTGCTATAAAATAAAAGCTCCCTGGTTAAGTAACTCAGTTTTGAAATGCTTCGACTTTGTATATTAGTGAATGAGCTCGACTCGAGTCGGATTGCTATGTGACTTGATTGTTCCAACTATCTAAGTTTTGTGATTGATGATATGGCATAACCTCTGACTTGTTGCTTGCAACATGTATATCAACTGGTTTCATGTTACCTTCATTCCCGAAACTGAATTGCTGATACTATGCAATACTATGTCATGCTATTATACTTAAACGATTCTATGTGATGCGATTATGCTTAAATGATGCTATGCGGTACTAGGTGACATTTTGTTCTTCTAAATGTGTTATAGTAGTCTCCATGTTAACCGTTGTGATCCTAAAAGTGACTGGAATTCATGTTTTAGAATGAGATTGCTAGTGTGTGACCGTAAGATGTCATTGCCTCGATTGTCATGCCTTTCGATGCCCACTTATAGATATGCATATGCATAGATTTACTGCTCGCCATGCTAACTAAGTCTGGATGATCGGAAATCTCTGTTCTTTTTCAAAACAAACTCGATATGGTTTTCCACGCCAACTCAGTTGCCCCTCTTCAATGCGATTTGCCCTCAGCGCCTAAATAGAGCAAGTAGACACTTGAAGAGGATTGGCGAGGAGGAGACTAGATACCATAAGACATTTTCTTTTGATTTGAAAAGAAGTAGTGATTGCAAAATGGAACCTTTTGGAAACCCACCGTGTAGATCTTACCTGCGCGCGTTCATTTTAGGAAAAACCGAACTTGGATTTGGAATTTCGAGGACGAAATTCTTTTAAGGGGGGAAGAATGTAAGACCCACCTTCGTTATTTTTTCGTTAAGTTGTCTGTCTTGCTTTTACGTTATGAAATCGTATTTTTAGTAACTGTGTGAGTTTTTAACGATTAAATTCATTAAAAAGAACGATTATTTGATTAATGTTATTAACGATGATACTTATTTATAAAATTATCGAATCAACGCTAAACCGAGTTTTTAAAATCGTTTTTCGTTTTACTTGGTTGAATCCCAAAGTTTAAATTGAAATGTTGATTGTAGGTCATTTCGATTCGGGTTCACCCTAACCATTAGCAAGTACGGGCTCGGGATTCAGTTGAATGATGTTAATTGAGTCAAAAAAAAAACAAATAAGGGAGGGGGGCCTGTTATCGGGTCACAGAGAACTCGACCCCCTCCCCTTCCTCTCTCTCTCGCACCTCGCTCTCTCTCTCTGCTTCGCTCTCGCTCTCTCTCCCTCTCTCGCGGGTCACCATTCGCCGCCTGGCGTCACAGTCGGCCATCACGTGTCGCCGGCGAGAGAAGGAGCTGTCTGGCCTCACCCACACGTCGCCGGCCACCCAAACACCGCCAGTCTTCCTTCCCCACGTCACATGATCGAGCCAGCTCACAAACCACGCGTCTAACGCCTGAAAACCACCACCCACGTGCCGGATTCCGGCGAGCCACGACCCTCTCCACCTCCTCTATGAATCTGGGGGTCGAATTCGACCCCAGACAACCCCAACTGCGACCAAATCGAAGCTAGGGTTTCGGGTTCTGGGAGTAGCCGAGCCTGGGACGAGTTCAGGGGAATTTTGGGCGTGAATTGTTACCAATTTAGTGGGTAATGAAGCGGTTCCAGGTGGGTGTTCTCGCCTCCTAAGTTATTACTATTTTCGAAGTTAATTTTCAACAGATTGATGTTGCATGTCAAGTTAGGGTTTGTTAAATTCGTTAGAAATGTCAAGAAAGGAGCTGTTCATGCGTTGGTTCGATTCATTTGGTTGATTTATGCCTGAAATTGTAAATCGATGCGAATTATGTGCATTAGCATTGATTCAAGTCCATGAATGAAAACCATGTGTGAATTGTTAATTCAAAGTAATTTAAACGTGTTCAGCATCGATTCGAATCCATGAATGTAAATCATGCTTGAATTGTTAATTCGAAGTAATTTAACCGTGTTTAGCATCGATTCGAACCCATGAGTGTAAATCATGCCTGAATTGTTAATTCGAAATAATTTAAACATGTTTAGCATCGATTCGAACCCATGAATGTAAATCATGCTTGAATTGTTAATTCGAAGTAATTTAAACATGTTTAGCATCGATTCGAATCCATGAATGTAAATCATGCTTGAGATATTAATTCGAAGTTAGTTTAACGTGTTTAGCATCGATTCAAGTTAATGAGTTAATGTATGAAAAGGAATTAATATCGAAGTTATATTAACGTGCTTAGCTTCGATTCAAGTTATTTGGCTAATATATGAAAAAGAATTGAAAACGAAGTTAGTTTAACGTGTTTAGCTTTGATTCGAGTTAAACTAGCTAATGCATGTAAACGAATTAAATTCGAAGCTATTGAAATATGTTTAGTTTTCACTCGAACCTATTTTCTTTGTACATTCATGCTTAGGAAAGTTACTTTGAAATGTATCGTATATGTTTAGAATCAAATTTTGTTTGATTTATGGAATAAAGTGTTGTCGATTCATGAATAAATGTGGCCATTTGAACGCTTGTTGTAGCGCACCGCTGAATGGTGCTGGGTGCTCAGGTAAGAACCTAAACTTCACCCCTTTTTTTTATAAGCTAATAGGATAATATGTTGTGATTAATGAATCGATGAATCGCGTTGGTAGTTGGATGGTTTGAGGAAAGAATCATGAGCGTTCGAGGTCCTGTGGTACGGTGCTTGTGAGGAGGGAGTTCGGGTTGTGAATTGACCGCAATTGTGTGGATTGCGAGGCCATGTGTGGCTCATTGTGTTGTTGAAATTATTATGAAGTGTTTGAATGTGAAACGTGTGAATCCCTTTCCCCCTTTTATGTCTAAGATGTATAATGCGTGAAAGTGTGGTGATTTGACAAAGAACGTTTCTCGTGTTTTCAAACTAATAATAGCCATGATTAATAGCAAGCAATGGCCTATTTTCGCTATACAAACAGTATTTGAGAGTGAACCTGCTTGAACGGGGGAATCCCTAAAACGGTTTAGAAAAGTGTGAGTTATGTGATGAATGATTTTACCAAAAGACACAACAAAATTATTAGCCGTTATGGCCCATATGCTTTAAAGTGGCTAAGATAATGTGCTTCGGACCATATGAAAAGAATGAAAAGAATGAAAAGAATGATGTTACCCTAGGGGATAAGTCCGGATAAACCCTATAGGCCCTGGCGAGGGCTAATGTAATGGTCCGATATGTTATATGTGGCCATCCTGGGAGTAAGAGTTTAAGCGTGAGCATTAGGTCTCACTATGGGGTCGAGAATAGTTCTCACCCAATCAGCACCCTGTAATGATCTTATGCCAAAAGTACTTTCGTACTAAGTTAAGAAAAGCAATTGGCCCTTTGCCATTTTTAAACGATTAAAAAGGAAAGGAAGTTTCTTTTATGGGCCCCAAAGGCTATATGGAATGATGCATGAAAAGCTTATAAGGGTCGTTACACGACCAAATGAAATGAAACTTCCTTTGAAGACTAAGAAAACGTTTTCAACGAAAAAAAGAAAGATTTCAATGAATGAGTTATGAAATGATCCTCAAGCATGTTTAAATGTGGATTCTTGGCCTATGTATTAAAGGAAAGCTTTCAATGGATGCATTATGAATAATTCTTAAGTATGGTTGAAGGTGGATTCTAATCTTATGTGGCATCATTCTTATCCATAGTAAATCTATCTGATTTAAAGTGTATGAGATGAGAAAGAAAGTTATAGCACGTTAAAAATTCCATGAATGAAGGCGTCTCTTCCTAAAAGAATGAACATTGATATGTGAATAGCATGCGAGGGTGTCATATAGCTTAGTATGATGTTTAAAGGTATTTAAATGCTTGATATGTGTTTATGTATGTGATATGTATGATATATGAATGAACGTTGATATGTGAATAGCATGCGAGGGTGTCATATAATTTAATATGATGTTTAAAGGTACTTAA